>JBBBDQ010029610.1:942500-982500 GCA_037127315.1 Ascarosepion bandense
TTTTTTCACTTGGATTAAAGTATCTGAATTAAAAATATATATATATAGGGGGCTACGTAAGAGTGAAAAGTTTGGAAAAGAGAATGCCGGAAACCACATCCTAAACAGGGAGCAAGGGATGAGTCTTTTCACCTGTTCAATAGACGTGGGTGGAGTGTGACTTGTAGAATGTACATTTTTTTTTTACATCAGATGAAATACACTGCAAACATTATCTTTGCTTATTTTTAACAAAACAGTTCATAATCACAGATAATCTTTCGTGTATTGTAATTGAAATTCTAAGAAATGCGCTTAACTTTCACAGTTGATTTTATTTTCCATTTCTGAATGTTTCCAAGTACATTCAATCTTCTTCAGTAGTGTAAATTGTCGTAACAAAAAAATCCCACAAATTTACTTTATATGCTTTTACATATAGAGACTTTGAGGAAAAGAATTTCCGTCAGTGCCCTCAAAAATAATCGGAGTCATAATAAAAATATGGTTCCGAAACATGGGAAATTTGTGCTGCTCAAATATTAAATTATTTTTATTACAATAATATTCAGTTCTACTTTTGTATTACTCACTGAAAAATTAAAAATAAACGTTAAGGAATAATACATTTTTTATTGTCCTTTCTTCAGATTATCGTATATATATATATATATATATATATATATATATATATATATATATATATATATATATACAAATTATAACATGAATATGTTATAAAATCACTACAAAAGTAGCTATTTTGTTTCGACACTACTTTTGTCTTATCAAATGATGAGGTTTATTTTAAGTTGAAGAGTTTTAAAAGTTTTAAAACAAGACAAACCTCCTTTCTCAGGGAGGCATTGTTGCATAGGCAATGTGGACCAATCAGAATAAAGTAACTTCTAATCTGAAGAATATGTGAGCAGACTCAAAAAACAATTTGGGGGGCGCATTAATATTAATATTTGATTAAATTGAGATCAGCATTATTATTATACGTTTAATAATGCTGATCTCAATTTAATCAAGTATTAATATTAATACACCCCAAAATTGTTTTTTTTTTTGGGGGGGGGGTTGCTCACGGGCTTATTGCTTGAAAAATGAAATAGTTTTTATATTGTGTTACGGGGTGATTTTCATCGGTGTGACATTCTTGTGTACTCCTCCGGGAGTTGTTTTCCTTTGAGTATTAAAAAAAAAAAGAAATATATGCCCGGTGATGCTATGGAACCAGAATTTTCATGCTTTGTAACTTAGACCCTAGTGAGACATTGCCTTGGTTCAATTTTTATGACACACTTATAAAGGCATCCTGGTACTGCAGAAAAAACATTTTCTTAAATACGAGTGATTTATCTGCAGTTCTGTATTCCCTGTCTCCTTCAATGTCATTTTAACCGGTCCCTGCGCAATGTGCATTCACCATCTATCGATATTGCAATATCATGGATTAACCGAAGGGGTATAGATGACCATAGCACTGCAATGGACAACACGAAACTGTACAAGTAGGCGGTTATGTAATACATTTGTATACAGTGTGACTGAAAAGTAACTTCATAACCTATGCATAAGTTGACCAGCCAATGTTACTGACTTGACACGCTGGGTTGGTAAAAAGAGCATGTCTGCTATGCTAAAACAACACATTGGAAGAACTTAAAAATTATAGTTAATAAATAAAGTATAAATACTTTAAAATCAAACTTACTGTTCAATTACTATATATTATGCTTAGAACGAGCATAATAAAGAAATATCTAAATGTTGTGTTTATGTTTATTTTAACCTGAGATTAAAGCCAAAACACGATGTTTAGAACAACTCATGATTAAACGTAACGGAAATTCATTGTCTGTTATATTTTAAGAATATATATATATTTAAAGCAGAAAAAAATTACACTAATGAAAATCATCTCAGAAAGAAATTGAAAGTGCTTGGGTACCTTGAAAAATGAATGATAATAACATTTGTCAACGTTAGGGCTCATTTCTGATATCTTTCAATTATAATACACGAAAGATTATCCGTGAGTATGAACGGATTTTATAAGCAGAGACAATGTTGACAATTTATTTAATCCGACATGTCTAAAAGAAAGTTTGCTGCCTATATATATATATATATATATATATATGTATATATAGCAATAAAAAAGCGATTGATTTGAATTTGATTTTGACTTTTGTTTAACGACATATCAACATCTGTGGGTTATTTAATGCAAACAAAGCGGGATTTAAGTGGTTTTTAATGCTCGGTTATAGTCAGATTTTAATGAAAATTTTTTGTTCTTATTCTTTTTATTTTAGAAAACTGAAAATGTCTTAAAGTTTTGTATCCAAAAATGTTTTGCTGAGAATAATTTTTCCTTAAAAAATGTGCTGTGGTAATATTTGTTTGTTCAAAGATTTATTGCTGGTAATATTTTACTTCGAAAATGTATTTTTCTCCAAAAGTTTATTGTTATGTATATATTTCTACAAAAGTGTACTTTCATAGTGTTTTATGGATCTGGGAACAACAGTAATTAAGAGGTGGTTCCATGCTCCTTAATACCTCCCAGTCAGAGGCCT
Source organism: Ascarosepion bandense (assembly GCA_037127315.1). Taxonomy (NCBI): domain Eukaryota; kingdom Metazoa; phylum Mollusca; class Cephalopoda; order Sepiida; family Sepiidae; genus Ascarosepion; species Ascarosepion bandense. The sequence goes on from JBBBDQ010029610.1 coordinate 945,068, forward strand.
AGCTGCCGGATGCAATTTACCGTCATGTCCAGGACATAAAAAGCGATTAACTAGTTGTCCCAATTAAGCTATTTATTTAATTTTTCCTGTGTTCATACAAGTTTTTTTTTTCTGGAATCAACGTGTGTAAAAAGTGTACAAAATTCTGCATACATGAACGCTTTCGGCTATTCTTTCGGCCATTATGAAGGATGTTTTTTTTTATTTTTAACTGCATGTGTTTTTTTTATGTATGTGTCTGAAGTTATATTTTAGGTTATGTGCTATGTTCTCAAACACAGAACGTTGCACCCGTGTTTATAATTATTGCGTTTTAGTGTTGGCATTTTCACTTCTATTATTAGTGATTTCATTATTTATTTTTTTTACAAGTGGTAAAACCTATTGCATTTTACTAATATGGTGCAGATGGAATTTAGTTGTTTTCCGTGTGTCTAAATGTGTCTTAATTGAGGTATGGTCAAATAGCTGTAAGGTGTATCGTCTAGATAGACATGTAGTGGTATGACTAATATGATTATTGTTAAATTTGGTTTGATCAGAAATTAAGTTCATGCATGTGAACTCATAAATAATATTGTTTCTCTGTAACTTAGCTTTTGCAGGTGCATTGTTCTTTTTTATGATAAAGTTAACTGTTTTAAATTTGTCTGAGCAGATAAATAATTTATTTATTTTTGTTCTGATCGACTGGCGATGTGTATTTCTTTATGATATTTCTAAGAAAATATTCATTTTACACCGAGGTATTGCTATTGCTTTTATGTGTATGATCAGTGCTGCTAGTAGTAATTTTAGAAAAAAATAATGTAATTTGGTGATCGATGAGGTAGTTAGGAAAACCGTTTTTAACTAGCGTCTGTTTCATATTATTGATTTTCTTTAAGGAAAAAGAGACGAGACGGCTAATTCTCGTGTGCTCTCTTGAAGAGATTTTTTTTTCTTTATTTCATAAGTGGACATTCAATCTTATAGTTAAGGTGGCAAGAGTTTCCGCTAGTGGTATTCTTGTATGGCGGCATAGTGAATAAGTCATTACTAAATTCTACGATGACGTCTAAAAATGGGAGAATATTTTTTGACTAACTTCATAGTTAAAGTTAAGGCTAATAATTTTGATTAACTTCATAGTTAAAGTTAAGGCTAATAATTTTTTTTTCGAATGTAGTTTCCAGATGAATAATTTAGATTTTGTTATTAGCTAAAATAAAATATAATCTATAGATAGAGGGCGAATATTTTTGGTTTGGTAATTTTTTTAAATATATCTTTTTTTTACGTGGGACATGAAGTATTTGGAGAAAAAAGGACTGAGTGGATTTCCCATATTAACACCATTAGTCGAGTGTAGATATTGCTTTTATGGCCGTAGAAAGAAACTTTGGTTGTGAAGGCAAGGAATAATGTTTTGATAATATTATGTTTGAGTTTGATGCATTAGGATGGAATGGAGTTATTTTTATACACAAAGTAAAAGATTATGTGGGTGATTTCCCAACGTTTGTAAATAAATTTTTTAATGTCGGTTGTGGCTAAAATATCTTGGTTTGTTTGTGTAATTTATAAGATTTGAATGAATTCTTGAGTTGACGTGAATCATTGGTTGGTAGATACGAAGTAATGATATCGATAAGGAATTTTGACAACTTGTAAATAAGTAATTAGATATGTAAAATGTTGGGTCGCTGTTGATATCTGGTTTTAGGTATTTTAATATTTTTATACAAGTATCCTGGTCAGTAAGGATGTGCGTTGTGATACAGTGGATATCGGCTCAGAATGAAAAACCGGCTAACCGAGTTCGAATACCAGTTGAATCCATTGTATTCACTTATGCGCAAATACCCTTGGGAAAGGTATTAATCCGTCTCTTCCTTCCAGTTATGGGTTAAATAGCAGGACAGATTGGGTTCTATAGCCTTGGTCGGCAACCAGTCTACCGCAGAAAGCAATGGCAAACTACTGCGAGATAATCTTCTGCCCAGTCAGTCATGTTTCTTTCGAGACATGATCGCCCAAGCGTGTATCACTTATGGCACTTAACTGACTGATCCTGGTCAGTAATCTCCGATAATTTTGTCGATTTTCAAGGAACCCATGTAGTCCATATTTGATGTTATCAGTTTGTTGACATATATTTTTAGAGGCTCGGTAGAGTTTGTATATGTTTCAGAAATTTAGCTCAGTAATCAATGATGTTTAGCAACTTCAAGTAATCACCTTTTTACAAATTTACGGATGTATTAGCTTTGTCGGCTCGTATTATGACAATATTAGAACTGTTTTTCCAATAATTTTCAGTTATTTTAATTTGTGGATTGCATAAAATTCACATATACGTATGTTTGTATATATTTCTCTCTCTCTATCTCTCTCTCTCTACCTCTCTCTCTCTACCTCTATATATATGACATATTAATATTTATATAGACACAAAATCGGACGCATATTTATATGCATATATTCATACTAACACATGCATGCGCACACATATCCACGCTCTCTCTCTCTCAAACACACACACACATACACACGTGTGTGTGTGTGTGTGTGGATGTGTGTGAGTGTGCATGTGGGGGGAAACAAAATTATCATTTTATTAAATCCATACCTCATTCTGTGATGAAATCCATATATAATAAAAGCGAAACATGTTAGATTCATAAACGGTTTTCATTTTAGTCCTTCTCTCATCATTTGATCAGTTTCTTCTACATAATTGATCTATATTTTATCACACTTTATATATATATATATATATATATATATATATATATATATATATATATATTTATAACGCATAAGACTCCGCATAAAACACCGAGTCCTGCCTTAAACGTAGGATAATATGTATATTTATTTTCATATATATATATATATGTTAATAAATATACATATTATCCTACGTGCATATATATATATATATATATATTTAAACATGTATTGTTAAATATAAGGAACAATTATTATGTTTAATCTTAAGCCGTTCTATATATTGTATTTTGGCTTTAATTTCAGGTGAATATAAAGACATTTGAATAAGTTTTTATTAAGTTGATCCTAAGATTTCGGCTCACATGATTAAAGCCAAAATACAACGTTGAGAACAGCTCATGATTAAACATAATAGACATTCATTGTCTCTTATATTTAACAGCATATGTTTAGAAAATTATCTACTGCCACAATACACTTGTGTATATATATATATATATATATATGTGTGTGTGTGTGTGTGTGTAGGTATGTATATGTCAATAAATATACATATTATACTACGTCTAAGGCAGGACACGGAGTTTTATAGGTTATGCAATCATCACGTGCATATTTCAAAAAGACAGTTTCATCGTTTTGAATTTAAGTTCACTCGATGTTCGTAGGAATTAAATCTTATAAAATTAAGTTACTGCTTTTTTTATAACAATATTAAAGTTTTAAATATTCTGCAGTTACATATGGATAACAATTTAAAATTTAAATTTAAAATTTGAAACTAAAATTAAAATTAAATAAAAAATAATAAAATGTAGGGAGAAGAGGTAAAAGGGGCGTAGAGTCTAAAAATTTAAATGTTCAAGTATTGCATATACATACAAATGTAGGGAAAATTATAATTATGAATTTTGAATAAAATTAGAAATAAAATAAAATAAAATAAAAATTTTAAAAAGAGGTAAAATTAAAAAATGCCACTGCTGTAGCCTGATATATATATATATATATATATATATATATATATATATATAAACATATCAGATTAAATAAATTGCGTTCATACTCACGGATAATCTTTCGGGTATTGCGATCAAAAGATGTCAGAAAGGTGCCAACTAAATTTTATTTATTTATTGCTAATAATACCTTTTTCTTTCAACAATTTATTATTGTTTTTATATATAAGTTTCGTGTCTAGTAATACTTTCTTCTTTTCGAATATCAAGATTCATTGGGATTTTTTTTATTTCAAGGGCAGCGTCCCCAAGTTATACCCTGTTATTTAACCCATAACTGGAGGAAAGGGACGGATTAATATCTTTCCCAAGGGTACCAGTGCTTAAGTGAATGCAGTGTATTCAACTGGAATTTGAACTCGGCTCACCGATTTCTCTTTCCGAGCCGATATCCACTGCACCACAACGCACATCCGTCACTAAACGCTTATAGCACCTGATATTCCCAAGCGGTCACCCATCTAAGTACTGACCAGGCTCAACGTTGCTTAACTTCGATGATCGAGCGAGAACCGGTATATTCAACGTGATATAGACGTAAGCCCTATATATTTGGACAACAAGTATTTGCTCAAAGAAGTTAATTGCTAATGAGTTAGTTTTCGGTCATAATTAAATTAGACCAGTACACAGTTGTATTAAGAAGTGTTCAATACAATTATATTGTAGAACTTTTGAATATTTTTAATTTGGAAACGAGTTATTTTGCAACCCATGTATCTTTCTTTGTCTTCAGGCGATGTTACCGTTTTTTTAAACGCTCACGTAAAGGGGATTTTTTATGAACGCTAAGTTACTTAAATGCCTTAAAACACTTTCATCCATGATTGTATGATCATAGTAGATATTTGTTGGTATGGTTACATTTAGCTCTAATTTCTGTTCTTTCATTTAGTAATTAACTAGTAGTATAGCCCGGCGTTGCTCGGGTGTAATGAAAGCTATAAAACTAATCCATGGTCCTGGAGCTCAGACTCTTTGGACGTTGGCACGAAAAACTAAAAAGCAATAGTTGTTTCCAGTTAAAGCGAAACCGTAGACTGAAAAAAAATGAATGGATGTAAGTCAAATTTTGGTTTCCTTGTATCAATATCACATTTTCTGCACTATTGTCAGAACTGCAACCTTGAAACTTCTGAATATCGTTTCTTATGTCTTTGTCTATGAGTGTATCAAATTTGATTGAAATCGGACCATTCCTTCTATAACCCGATTTTTTCGATGTGGTGTAACATGAAAGCGTGCTAAGAGCCACCAGGGATAGGGAGATGTGGAAAACCATGATCGCCTAGGTCCTGAAAGGACAGGGCACATAACCCCCGTTGCGTCATCCACCTGATCAGGTCCTTCAAATATGTTATCCGATGCTTTCCCTTGTCTCTTTTCCCCCCTCTATCTGGCTTGTTAGTGTCAGGTAATCCAAGCCCTGCTTCTTCATTGCATGTCCAAGGAACTTTAGCTGTCTCTTTCTGATGCTCAGTATTAATTATCTTTTCGTTTCCGCCCTTTCCAAAACCTCATTATTGCTCACATGCTCGATCCATGATATTCGCAGCATCCTTCTGTAGAACCACATTTCAGTTGCTTCAAGTTTTTTCTTTATCTTCGATGATACTTTCCAGCATTCACTGCCATATTGAAGAACTGACATAGCAATCCAGATCTCTGTTCTTTGTTTCTAGTGAAATTGTCCTGTTTCTTAATACTTTACTTAACTTCTGGAATGCTTCCTTCGCCATGCCAATTCGCCTTCAGATCTCTGTGTTGCACTTTCCCCCTTCTGTTAGAATACTTCCCAAGTATTTAAATTTGTGCTTCCAGGGAAGCAAATTAATGGAAGAGAGTTCTATAGTTTGGAAATGCAAGAAAAGAAACTATTCGAAGATAAGTGGTGGCGATACTTAACTATTTCAACTCTAAAATGGTGGGACATAGTTCCTAATCTAGTAAAACGCTTAAATTCCTGTGGTCGGGTCACCGGGAAAATGCTCTTGAGAGCAGTTGCCATGAAAATATTTGTACAAAAGGCAGAGAGAAGCCGGTGAGAAAGTGACTGAAGTCGAGATGCCAAGTCAGGATCGATTACATTGCAGATTCTTTTTTTTTTATTTTATCGTCAACCTCGAGATAATTAGCAGATGCGAACGATAAGATATGGTAACAGTATTCAATACACGACCGATTGGTAGATTTATAAATTTGAAAAATAGACTCGGACGAGAAAAAATGTCTGGCCCGACACAGTGACCTAAACTTCGTAACTTTAGACGCAGCTATAGATTCGATTTAATCGTTCCACATTAGTTTTTTTTTTTTAGTGGGGCAAGTAGACACAGTTTATTACTTTCCAGGAGACTAACTTATCCTTATGGCAGACAAGAAAGTTTATGGTGGTTAAAAGAGAGCGGTTTTGTGTTGGAGATATTAAAACAAGCCATTTTCTGTCACAGTTAACCACGGATTGCAGTGCTGTTTCAATAGATGCAGCCAGGCTCATCATCAGACTTCCTATAGATTCGCAAAATTGTTCCTGAACCCTCTTGTTTAACATTTCCGATATTGATCGTCGTGTAAATCATTTTGCCCTGCACAGACTGCCCTTCTCTTTAATCTTTTTCTATCATGTTCAAAATGTGCAGTTGAAACATTTTTCACTAATTTTCTAAGATTTGCACGCTGTTCAGTCTTCCACTGTGTTCGGGCTCACTCTAACTCTCAAAATACATTCTCTTTTCTTTTCCATGAATGGCTTTTTTCATATCTGAAAAGAAAGAAACCATTCAACATGTTCTGAGTTGTTTTTACACATGATGCTGATATCTGAGAAAGGCATAAAAGATCTCTTTGTCCATAGTATATTACTTTATAATAACGTATATCTCACTGGAGATATGTGATGTTAGCCACGCCTTTAAGATTATTCGGCTAAAAGGGGAAAACTTTCAAGTTGATTTGTGTCACTAAGACAGACATCCTGTCTTGTCACGTTTCCTTGAGGGTTTTTCGTCTCGTCTTAGTTACTACATTTTTACTGTAAACAGCTCCACATTTATTTTGGTTCACTATCCGCGTCTGGAAACAGCACCCACACAAGAAAATCGTTCTTGGAGTTTTGCAACGATGTTCTCCGAGGTCAGTTTTACTGTGACAGAAAATGGCTTGTTTTAATGCCTCCAACACAAAACCGCTCTCTTTTAACCACCATAAACTTTCTTGTCTGCCATAAGGATAAGTTAGTCTCCTGGAAAGTAATAAACTGTGCCTACTTGTCCTCACTTAAAAAAAAAAAACTAATGTAGAACGATTAAATCGAATCTATAGCTGCGTCTAACGCTACGAAGTTTTACTTTTCACATTACATTGTGGATATGTTTTTTTTATTTGATATCATTTGAGATTAAAATATCTGAGAAACTGCATAAACAAAGCAACTGAAACGAAACAGGTTTATTTTTTTAATACAAAATAAATTTAATTGGAATTCGAACTCAGCTCTCGGATTTCTCATTCTTAAACAATATCCATTGCACCACAACACTCAAAACAAATATCATGACTGCATATAAGTAGTTCCTAACAGATTGAAATATACTGTTAAAAGCCGTCATCCAATGACTTAAATGATCTGGGGTGCAATAACAACGTTATATTTCATTAAAATAAAATAATTTTATTTATTGCATGAATCTTTTATTTCTTACTCTAACAACCAAGACTTACTAGCTTCATCTAAAGCGTTTACTCAGAAAAAAGAAACAATAAATCATACGCGTGGGAACATATATTTCTAATATATATATATATATATATATATATATATATATATATATATATATATATATAAGCATGCGGTGCAGATATAAAAGAATCCAAAGGAGTGTGCTTTACATGCAGTGGTAGGATAACTCTCTAAGAGAGATCTAAATATATATGTATATAAATACCTACAGAGCAAATATAAGAAAAAATTAGGCAAACACGTTGTTTCATGGTAAATCGGAAGTCTGGCCTATTTCAGGTGAACCATCATCGTATTTACCATGAAATAACGTGTCTGCGTAAATTTTTCCTATATATATATATATATATATATATATATATATATATATATATATATATGAAAATCTAAAAGCAATGAACAATTGATAAAATCTTTTACTTGCTAAACAACTGTTTTAGCCGCATTGATAGATTTTAACTGATACACTCTATTAAAATAAAGACTTTGTATATTTATTTCTATTTGTATATATATATATATATATATATATATATATATATATATATATATTATCTGAACCTTTAATTTAATCTACCAGGTTATAATATTTTCGTCCCACTGCACATAACTAGGGATGTCTTATGTTTATTTATTACTGATCAATTGTTCCTCACCCGTTTCTGCTGAGTGGGTGAACTAGTTATTGACTCTCAATTACTGTCACTAGATTCACAAGTAAAACTTTATTCCACTAGGCCATTGTCCCGGAAGACTATTTGCTGCAGGGAACTTAAATCCAACCTGCCTGCTGATTAAGAACTGCAAATGCTGCTACTGTTCTACAGCTGTTTGTCACGAATGAAAGACAAATGACGGTGAATCTTTACCAACAGCAGCAGCAGCAGAAATTGAAACCTTTTTTTTTAAAATCATTTAAAAACAAGCAAAGCAGAACCGCCACTGATGCGCAGGGGACTACATAAGAGTAAAATGTTTAGACAGAAAGAGAGTGAAGAGAAAGATGAACTAGTTACAGGGGGTGTCTGTGTAAAGGGCAAGAGGAGGATGGAAATACAAGTGTGAAGACATTTACAAAGGTAAAGAGAAAAGAAAAGAACAAGATATACGGGGTGATGTAGAATCGGCTAGAGTCAAGTGGAAAAGAGATGTATGTTGACATTGCACTTAAATTTCTGGAGGTTGTTGCCGTCAGGATACAAAATATACGGAAGCAGGCGGGAAGTGCGAGAAAATAAGCTGTGGTACATGCTACCAATGCTTTCAGTCCCATTTATTTTTTATTAGTATGATTTTATTTATTATACAGTTACAACTTAATATAGCTATATGGTCTCTCTCTTCAGGACGGAGGCGGTAATTCTCCTTCACAACGCCAGGACATTTTTACTCAAAGTACTTGTGATTCTTTAATTGGTGGGGTGCTTTTAGTGTCACTCTGTCAAACAAAAACGTTAAGAAGTTTATTTACTGTTTACCCTTTTTTCTGTTGACTTCAACATCCTCTGATAATGCATAATTATCCATGGCTTTTTCCTTCAAATTGTGATTTTCAATAAGAGGTTCCCATAGAATTGATTTCATTTTTTTTAATCAGTTCACCCAAAGCAAGGGATTAAATTGATTAAATACAAGAGTGTGTGAAAAATAAGATTAAAGGATAAAAATTTCTTTGGGCAATAGAAGAGTTATAAAAAAACGGTAGGTACAGGCTAATCAGTCAGTTAAGTATCATGTGTGATACACGCTTTTGGCGATCATATCTCGAAAGAAACATGACTGACTAGGCAGAAGATTATCCCGTAGTAGTTTGCCATTGCTTTCTGCGGTAGACTGGTTGGCAGCCAAGGCTATAAAACCCAGTCTGTCTTATTATTTAACCCATAACTTGAGGGAAGAGACGGATTAATACCTTTCCCAAGGGTATTTGTGAGCAAGTGAATGCAATGAATTCAACTGGAATTCGAACTCGACTCTCCGATTTTTCGTTCCGAGTCGATATCCATTGCACCACAATACACATCCACTGGCTAATATTACATTTAAATTTTCGAAAATCAGATTTGGATACAAAGTAAAAAAAAATCTCGAAGAGATTTCTACAAGCGAGAAAGACAAGAAAGTAAAACCCGTTTCACGTTGGTGATACCTTATTTCTAGTCTAAACACTCAGTCAGCTGAGTGCCATATTGATACATGCTTTGGACGATCATGTCTCGAAACATATATGACTGACTGGGCAGAAGATTATCCAGCAGTAGGTTGTTATTGCTTTCTGCAGTAGACTGGTTGCCAGACAAGGCTACAGAACACAATCTGTCTTATTATTTAACCCATAACTGGAGGTAAGAAACGGATTAATGCCTTTCCTAAAGGTATTTGTGCGTAAGTGAATTCAACTGGAATTCGAACTCGGCACCACGATTTGTCGTCCCGAGTCGATATCCATGCACTATAACGTACATCCTAGTTTAATAGTATAGTCTAATACTGGGCTTAAATTCATAAAGTCTAGGTACTATAGTGGATAGTTTGAAGCTATAGGGAGATGCTTAATGTTTATTGAATTGAACTCGTGTCATACATAACCAAACTTTCTACATCTTACGGATTATTTGCTATCATCAGAAGGTTGGATTGTGTTGATTTGTGGTTGAATATAAGTATACATTTTGCATGTTAAAATGGAAATTTATTAAACGAAAAGAATAATATGAATTGGTAGAAGTTAATGTTTATTGAGAAACAATATTAAGAAGTTAAGAGTATCAAGAGTCCGTTGAAATGTTCGTAGTAGTCCTTGCAAGAGTGAGCTTATGTGTACGTAGGCAGGAACCTATGTGTATGTGTATGCATGAGCGTTTGTTTTTAGGTAGGCTTGTCTTTGGAGTATTTGCTCAGTCTTAAAGTGTTCCGTACGGTTATCAAGTAGACAATCTAACGATCAAGAAGGAGGCGAAAGATGAGAGAGAAAGAGAGAGGCAATAATAATAAAGATCGCTTGACTTTTGTTAAAGGTACGTGTTAATTGCTCCTCATCTTAACTCTCTGACGACTGTCGAGCTTGCTCGTATTTTATTTCGTTTGGGAGTTCACTCCCGGATGTGATTTTGGCCTTTCCATTAGACGAGAAACATTTCACATCGAGGTGTGAAATTTCGCGAGTTTTCTGTGTGTTAAGCAAAGATTGTAAATTCGAGAAAATTCGTTTTTTTCTAAGATCAATGAGTCAGTGCTTTACGTTTGAATTTTTAAATCTAGAACTTGTTTTGTTCACTACAAATTCATCCGAACAATTATCTTGAAAATATATTTAAATAGGCACAAGGAAACTATAATATGGCGCTAGAAATTTGAAGTCAAGATGCCATGTCAGAACCTATAATATTGCTGAATTTTCTTTAGAATTTTGAAATTCTTTTTCTTTCATCCTTTCTCCACAATTTTTTTGCCGTTTGTAGTTTTTAGCAAATATTCTAATGTCCACCTTCAATTTTTTTTTTTAATCATTTCACCCCGAGCAAGACGGAAACGCTACTGATGTGCAGGGGGTTACATAACTGTAAAAAGATTAATTAGAAAAGAGTGAGGAGTACAAACTAGTTAGAAAGGAACAATAGAAAGCTGAGAAAGCAGGTGCGATGACAGATACATAGGTGGCGAGAAAGGGAAGGTTATACAGGGGAGGCAAGAGAGCTAGAGGCCAGTGGTTAGTAGATGAGTATTGACTTTGCATTTAAATTTCTGGAGGTTGTAGCCGTCAGGAAAACAAGAATACGGGAGTGAGTTCCACAGGCGGGAAGTGCGAGAGAAGAAGCTGGAGGAGTAGAAGTGAAAATACCAATTTTTAAAAAGTCAATTTTATTCTCCCAGAAGATGTTTATTTTTATAGTCATAATTCGTATTGCCGAATTTAAAGCTGTTTAAAAAATACCTACAAGACCGGCTTAAAACCCAATTAAGACTTTTTAATTACATTCGTCACATTTTATTTGCATGTGACTTCCCTCTTTACGACAAAATATTTTCATGAAAATTCTTACACCCTTTCCACCTTCGTGGGGGTACCTTGAGGTGGTGTAATGGTTAGCAGGCATGTCTCGCTAGAATCATTACAATTGAGTAGTGAGTTCAATCCTTACTAGGTGTTCCATGTGCCACATCTAAACTGAGCTTAGTAAATCACCTTTCCACCTTCGTGGGTACCTCGACGTGGTGTAATGATTCGCAAGCTTGTTTTACGAGAACTTATTACAAATGAGTTTTGAGTTTGATTCTCACTGGCCTTGTGCCACATCACCTTTCCATCTTCATTACAATAGAGTAATGAGTTTGATCCTTATTGGGTACCCAATCTTTTCGGCCTTGTGCCACATCTAAGTTACTTTTAGAAAATCAACTTTCCACCTTCGTTACAATAGAGTAATGAGTTCGATCCTCATTGGGTACCCAATACTTTCGGCCTTGTGCCACATCTAAGTTACGTTTAGAAAATCAACTTTCGACTTTCATGAGAACCTCGACGTGGTGTAATTGTTATCAAGCTTAATGGCTAAAACAGCTACGATTGAGTAGTGAGTTCGATTCACACTGGGTGCTCAATAATTTGGCCTCGTGCGACATTTAAGCTACGCTTAGAAAATAAACTTTCCACCTTCGTGGCAAACACGACGTGATATGATAGTTCGTAAAATTGTCTCGCTAGAGTCATGAAAATTGCCGTATGCATTCGGCCTTGTGCCGCATGTGAACGGGGCTTTGAGAATCAACTTTCCACCTTCGTACAACGGCATTATGCTGGCGGTAAGTCATCGGGATATTGTTCTTGCATTTTTGAACCCAATCCAAAATTAGGATGGTTTAGAATTTTTTTGTCTTTAGATTCCACTTTCAAAGTTAACTTAACTAGAATATTATCCGCTTTTGTCTCTGTTCCCAATTTCCTTAGTTTAAATCTTCATTTCCTTCCACGTTGGGGTTTACAGAGATGTTAGTTCTCTTGTAGATGCGGGACGCTTTTTGTTCTTCGAGTGTGTATTTGGTATTTGTTTTTCTATCTGGGCGTGTGTTTAGTCGAATGATTGTTGTCCAGAATAAATTTCGTCCAGTTAACTTATTTTTCTGCCACATTTAAGGATTTCTTTTTTTGGCTAACGCTATTTTTAGTTTCTTGTATATAAATTTTATTTATTGTAAATATTCATTAGAATTTTATTTCTAAATGTTACATTTATTTCCAGACTGAAACAATTTGTTCAGATGGATACTACTTAGAACTTCATAGCGTCTTGAAGGTATTATGGTGGCTGTAGTAAAAATGGTAATTAACAATGTGTTGATTTAGTGTAAGGAATTATCTGATATAGAACTAGTAGTTGTGGCTGTGTAAGTTTAAGAAAAGACAGATTGAACACCAACCGTCTCCCTTCTTCCTTTTAACCTTGTGCCACATTTTTTATTATCTAAACTTTTTTATAAATGGAACTTTATCTGTGTGTGTGTCTGTGTGTGTGTTCGTTATATATAGACTCCGAAACGGCTGAACAGATTTTCTTGAAAATTTACACAGTTGTACTATAATCGTCTGCGAGTGTTCTTGGCTAAGTTTTGTGTTGAGGTACCCCCGATAAATATCGAAAATCGATAATCGAAAAAATCGGGTTATAGAAGGAGTGGTCCGATTTTAATCAAATTTGATACCCTCTTAGACAAAGACATAAGAAACGATATTCAGAAGTTTCAAGATTGCAGTTCATACAATAGTGCAGAAAATCTGTAATATATAAATATAAAAGGCAAGATGTTTGTGTGTGTGTGTCAGTTTATCTGCCTGTATGTTTGTATTTTTTCAGCTCTTTTATTTTAGTTTTTGCTTTGGGTTTGACTCTAAGTCGGTAGAATTGTAGTTCCTAGTCTCAGCCATTATACCATTTACTCAGAGAACTTATTTAGCCTTCAAAATTCAGTTTACCACGAAAAAATTTATTTGATATCGATAGCAGGAAATCAAAAATTGACTTACATCCATTCATTTTTCTTTCAGTCTACGGTTTCGCTTTAACTGGAAACAACTATTGCTTTTTAGTCTTTCGTGCCAACGTTCAAAGAGTCTGAGCTCCAGGACCATGGATTAGTTTTTAAGCTTTCATTACACCAGAGAAACGCCGGGCTATACTGCTAGTTAAAGATAAATGTTATTTTCTAACTTCTTGGAGTAGCATTTTGATGCCAGTAAGTCGTTAGGAAATTATTCTCCCGATGTTGAACTTTGGCAACCCAGTCCAAAAGAAATTTAGTTTATGTTGCTTCTCCGACAGCTATAATCTACAAGAAATTTAAATGTAAAGTCAATAATCATGTAAGAAAGTGTTGTTGGGCGTAAGGAATACTGTGTATGTTAGGGTCAGCAACAGTGGCTAGTTAAGTTTAATGAGAAGATAAGCTATCCCCACTTTTGGCCGTGTGCCTCATTTCTGTATTTCACAGAATAAATACCAAAGTCAAATTAGCTAGGATATTTATGTTCATTATACTGTTTTATTTTTCCCCGCCTCTTTTTTTAGTTCAATTCCCTCTCCCCTAGGTGACGGGCGATGTCAGTTCTCTGGTGCCTTTCATATTTCCAGTGCGTATTTCGTATTTTTTGATGACCCTAACATACACAATAATCCTTACGCATCAGGTGTCACTCACAAAGTAGAAACCTTTGTCGATCTTTGTGCAGAACAACCTCAGGTGTCTCCCGAGATATACTAATATCATTGACTATTATATTTTTAGTCAATAGCCTGTCATCCACCACCATCGTGGTGGACAATATCAATTATTTTCTCAGTTGTGGCAGTTGCAGGACCTTGAGACATTTTCAAGAATGTCCTTTTCCCTCCTAAATTTAACAGCCCACAATTGGACTGTTGATGAAATTATGGAGTACCCCCTAATATAGGGGTAACACTTTCTTAGTACACCCACCGTAATACCTCAGCATCTGACCTACCTAACCACTGTACGTACTTTTTCCCCTGTCTTTGGAGTAGAATAAAAACAACAAGTTCAAAATCTAACCTCAAAAATATTTACTATGTATTGTTTAACCTTTTTAATTGTTTTATAATCATATCATATCGTTCCAAGCAAGGCATTTTACTGACACTGTTTTGCAGCGTTTGCATAGGAGGAATGCTATGCTAAAGAGTGACAGGTTACAGTGCGAAGAAGAAGATGAAGAAGGATGTGAATACTGATGAGAGTGGAAAAGAAGCATGAGAGAGAGGATGAAGGTTAGTGAGATATGAGATGACTGTTGACTTTACATTTAAATTCTTGGAGATTATAGCTGTCGGGGAAGCAAGTAAACCGAAGGGAATTCAACAGGCGGGAAGTGCGAGAAAAGAATAAGTGAATGGTTACACGAAAGATTCTGTTAAATTACTTAAGTTCCGGATTAATTTCGTCTGGTTAACTAATGTTTCTGTCACAATTAATGATTGTGTATTACGACTAATACTGTTTGTTTATTTTTTTGTAACTAGTTATTTGTAAATGTCTGGTCGGGTGCTCCTCCTATCCATCTAGGTGTCTTTGACAAAATCCAGCTGACAATCTCTGCGTTCGATCCTGAAAGCTCAGATTCAGTTACTTTCTCACCGACGATATGTGGCTTCCCTGTGTCTTTCTGCAAATACTTTCACGGCTTCTGCTTCGATGAACATAGCTCACTGGCGCCCCCTATATATGAATTTACTCGAGCCACAAGATTAGCAACTTGGTCACACTATTTTACTGTGTAATCAATTAAATGTAACCGCAAATTCTACTTCATCAGCTTCTTTTCTCGCACTTCCCGCCTGTTGAATTCCCTTCGCAGACGCTTATAGTACAACTGTGTAAATTTTCAAGAAAATCTGTTCAGCCGTTTCGGAGTCTATATATAACGGATATACACACCGACACACACACACACACGCACAAAGTTCCATTTATAAATAAGTTTAGATATAAATATTCGGTAATTATTGAAGCTAAAAATATTCTCTAACCCTTATTAATTATAATACTTCTTTATAATACGCTTTTTAATGTAGGCAACATACAATACTAATATCAGAATTTTGTAGGCCACATTCAAATTGTTAGCGACATAGAATACCGGTACGTAGTAATTTTGTTCTTTAGTTTTCACACCATGTCGTCTATAAACGTTTTCTTTTTTCTTTCGTTTGCTGTTTCTAGAATTCTTTGGAGATGGTTTCTTTCAATTTTTATTTAGTCTTGGGCATGACTGTAAAAGGCATTCGGCAGCAAGGCCTCTGATTGGGGAGGTTGTGAGGAGCATACAACCACCTCATAATTGCTGTTGTTCCCAGGTCTACCCTGATTCAGAGTGGTAGCACCTGTTAGGGTACCAGCTCTTAACCAATAGTTAATCCTTATCTGGTGACAATACACTATGAAAGTATAAAAATACACTTTTATAGAAATATATACATAAAATTGACCTTTATAGAAAAATACACATTTTTGAAGGAAACATATTACTAACAATAAATTTTTGAAGAGAAAAATTAGTATTATAACACATTTTTGAAGAAAAATATTCTTATCAAAACATTTTTTAATATAAAACTAGAAGACGTTTTCAGGAAAAAAAATAAGAACAAAAAATTTGCATTAAAATCTGACTAAATCAATCTTCTCACTATAACCGAACATTTAAAAAATACCTTAAAACCCCACCTTTTTGGCATTAAATAACCCAAAGAGGTGTTGATATTTTTTTTATAAGCGTTTCACCCCAAGCAAGGCATGTCACTGCCACTACTGCGCAGAGGGTTACATAGAGTGGAGAAAGGCTGATTAAATATAGGAAATGTCAGAGGTTGGGTGATAGGCGGGTAAGGATACAGAGAATGAGGGTTGGGTAGATGAGAGTGTTCTGAGAATAATTGGGAGCTAGAGTGATAGTACGTGTCTATTGACCCTACATTTAAACACCAGGCGGGAAGCGCGAGAAAAGAAGCTGTTGGAGTAGAATTTACGGTTACATCTTATTTGATATGCTGTTAAACAAAACTCAATCTCAAACTCAATTTTTATTTGTCTAGGATGTTTCAATTTATTTTATTGATCATCTGAAAATTGTTTCTGTCTTCTCTTTGACACTCCTTGAATAGTTCTTTTCTTCTTCGAGAGCCGATTTTAAAGCTGGTGCCGGTGCTGATCAGTCAGCTTTCTAATCTCTCTAGTTAAGTCCGAAACTTAGAAACAATCAATGCCATTTACACTCATTTCCGTTTTATCTTGTCTACTTAAAAAAAACGGTCAAGAATATTTGCAACGGATGCTTGTTCGACGTTTATTTATTTTTGTTTTTGTTATTTAATTTCGATATAAAAATTTCTTAGTTTATTTGAGTATTGTAAATTATATTGTAAAGCATGGATGTGCGTTGTGGTACAGTGGATATCGGCTCGGAACGAGAAACCGGGGAGCCGAGATCGAATTCCAGGAACGAGAAACCGGGGAGCCGAGTTCGAATTCCAGTTGAATCCATTGTATTCACTTACGCGCAAATACCCTTGGGAAAGGTATAAATCCGTCTCTTCCTTCCAGTTATGGGTTAAATAGC
Organism: Ascarosepion bandense; assembly: GCA_037127315.1. Lineage (NCBI taxonomy): Eukaryota > Metazoa > Mollusca > Cephalopoda > Sepiida > Sepiidae > Ascarosepion > Ascarosepion bandense. The sequence goes on from JBBBDQ010029610.1 coordinate 962,169, forward strand.
AGGACAGATTGGGTTCTATAGCCTTGGTCGGCAACCAGTCTACCGCAGAAAGCAATGGCAACCTACTGTGGGATAATCTTCTGCCCAGTCAGTCACGTCTCTTTCGAGATCTGATCGCCCAAGCGTGTATCACGGATGGCACTTAACTGACTGAAACCATATTCATACACTACTGCAGTCAATAATGTTGTTTGCGAAGCAGCAATTCAGTTAATCGGCTCTACACACTAGTAAAGATTCTACGTCTCTTAGTTGAGATAAGGTTAGTTTAGACGGTTGATAGTTCGTCCTAGGAATGATAATAAACTACATCAGGCAACAATGCTTCTTGTCGGCTAGTTTTGAGAAGCTTAGAACAACATCTTAATTGTTCCCAGGTCTACCCTGAGACAGGGTGGTAGAACTTGTTAGGTTACCAGCTAAAAGTACCAAGAATAAATTTTAAAAATGAAATTATTATTAGGACTATATCTCACTCTCGACAAAAACCTACTTTACAAAATACATCAAAGAAACCTGGTCGACAAACTGATTTCTTACAAAGAAAACATATTCTATTCATACGGATCTATCCTAAAAATGTTATTGGCTTTAAGTAACCGATTGAGGTTGATATACTGAAAAACAAAATAAAGTCAAAATCAAGAATGATCCGGGAAATTTTTCGGGATTTTCTATTTCAATTTTCGGATTAATCTTAATTCCTAAATAAACAATTAGCATTCTGCATTATTTATAAATATTACTTCTCTTTTACGGTATATGAAATCTCCAAAAAAATTAGTTATTTATATATTAATTGTATATATTTGAAATTGCAGAACCCTGGCTCTCAATTTCAGTCTTCTTAAAGTTGTTACTACAGAAGGATATGGTTACACAACCAAGAAATTAAAATTCAACTTGACAGGGCTACAGTTTGCATGGTGAAAGTCGTCACCAACAGTGTCCTTTAATGATTGAATATGTTCCTTGTGAGCTCTATATCATTTAAATACCAGTGAAAATTCACCTTGTGTAGTGTGACATATTTGAGTTAACAACTTTAATAAAATATACAATCGTTCAACTGTCCTTAGGTGGAAAGAGAATTTGACTTGAGAAACCTATATTTTTGAAAAAAGAATAAGGTTAAGATTTCATTATTTTCACCCATTTGTATTACCAGCTGCTCAGACAATGAATGCTAAATGTTTCCTTTTCAGGAAACAGCTAAGATTACCATTATCAGTAACGATAACCACTTTATAATTTTCTCAAATTTGATAGAAGATTCATCGAATCTTCTTCAACCATTTCCTTTTCATCGCCCCTTCTTTTCAGTAACGTTTTCTTTCATTTCCTAAACTAGAAATCACCCCTTATGTTTTAGTTACTTTATCCATTACCAAGCTTGGGGAGAAATCATTAAAGGAATATGAAAACTATGAACAGAAATGTCTAAATAATTGTAGAAGTATGGGATTAAGAAAGGCCAGAACAAAAAGAATTATAGTGCAATCAACTATGTTTTTTTAAAATTTATTTATTTACTGAACGTGTAAAAACCTTTCGCTTACGGCCAATCACGTTGAATACACCGGTTCTCGCTCGATCACCGAAGTTAAGCAACGTTGAGTCTGGTCAGTACTTAGATGGGTGACCGCTTGGCTATACCAGGTGCTGTAAGCGTTGAGTGACGGATGTGCATTGTGGTGCAGTGGATATCGGCTCGTAAAGAGAAATCTGTGAGCCGAGTTCGAATTCCAGTTGAATATCCTGCATCATTCACTTAAGCACTGGTACCTTGGGAAAGGTATTCATCCGAATCTTCCCTCTATTTATGGGTTAAATAACAAGGGTAGGAATTGGGGACCCTGTCCTTAAAAACAGATCCCAATGAATCTTGATGCTCAAAAAGTAATACTAGACACAAAAACTTATATAAAAACAATAAAAAATTGTTGAAAGAAAAAGGGTTTACCAGCAATAAATAAAATTTAGTTGGCAATAAATGACCCACCGAGGTTGATATGCCATAAAAACAAAACAACCAACCAACTAAAAACCTTTAGTTTTGTCCAACGGATTAGGATATTGTCATCAATATTGTATATAACTTCAGATAATTTTCGTTGATTCTCCTGAGAGTTATCTAGGAACTAAGAACTTCCATTGTAGGTTTTATATATATTGTCTCAATAGCCAGCTCTCATGCCACTTGTTGGAAGAATTCAGTGAATGAGGTATTGATATCTAAAGTAAATTTAAAAAGGAAATGATGATTAAAGAAAAATTAAAATGGAAGGATAATTAAATAAGCTGATGCTGCTGATAAAAATATTGAGAAAAAGAAATAATCATGCAAAAAAAAAAGGAAAGCAAGAATTGTTGAAAAATAAAAAAAAAGTAGAGTTGTAACTGAAGTAGGTGGCAATGATGATAGACAAAAAGCAAAGAGAATAAAGAAAAAGTAAGGAAAAAAAATTACAGCGGAAAGAAAGAAAGGAAGAGACTGTGTAGTTGAAATAGTTGATATTATTAATATCTTATAGCATTGAAATTGCAGAACGCAGGCCCTCAATTTAACGGCATATCAACCTTTGTGGGTTATTTAATGCCAAAAGATAAGTGGGATTTAAGGGGTTTTTAATTTTCGGCCATACAAATAAAGATCATTTTGTCAGATTTTGATGAAAACTTTTTTATTTATTTTTGTTTTAGAAAACCGAAGATGGTTTCTAGTTACGTATTCAAAAATGTATTGCTGGTAACATTTTTTTCCTTCAGAAATGTATTATGAAATTATTTTTTTCGTTCAAAATTGTTTTATGATATTTTTTTCCTTCAAAAATGTATATATATATCTATAAAAGTCTTTATTCTTTCATAGCGTTTTTACCCCGGTTTTGGGGTTAAATATTGTCCCATAGCTGGGACCCTAACAGGTGCTACCACTCAGGGTCAGGATGGACCTGGGAACAATAGGAATTAAAAGGTGGTTCCATAATCTTCACAACCTCCTACTCGGAGGCCTTGCTGCCGGATGCAGTTTATCGTAGCATGGAACAGGCTTACCTCCTAGAGAGTAAAGCACTACGCCTGCTTGGCCTCACCCTCTCAGCGGACCTCAAGTGAAATGACTATATCGAATCCATTGCTAAATCCGCTGCTATGAAAGTCGGCTCTCTGTGCAGGGCCCGAAAGTTCTTTCCGTCTGAATCTATCCTGCACATATATAAATCTACTATCCGCCTGTGTATTGAATACTGCTGCCACACCAAGTCGGGTGCCCCTGCTATTCTCCTCGGGGTTCTTGACAAAATACAACGGAGAATCTGTAATGTGATCGATACCGACTTGGCTGACCAGCTGCAGTCACTCTCTCACCGGCGTGACGTGGCTTCTCCGTACCTCTTCTGTAAATACTTTCACGGCTTCTGAACTTTCCGATGAACTTAGATCACTGGTGCCCTCTAGGTACGAATTTGCACGAGATACTAGATTAGCAACTAGGTCCCACCATTTTACAGTGAAACCGATAAAATATAACCGCAATTTCTACTCCAACAGCTTTTTTTCTGGTACTTCCCGCCTGTGGAATTCCCTTCCACATACTTGCTTCCCCGACGGCTACAATCTCCAGGAGTTTAAATGTAAGGTCAATAGACACCTCCTAACACACTAACTCGCATCCATTCTCTCAAACAGTCTTCCTATGTACCTCCTTACTGGTCTATCACCCTCCTTTTGACATTTCCTAATCGCTCTCTCAGCACTTTCCCCTATGTAACCCCCTGCGCTATAGTGGCAGTGGAATGCCTTGCTTGTGGTGAAATGATTAAAAAACAAACTACCCAGAATTTTTTTTAAATGAAAAAAAGAGCTAATCTTTGTTTCCTGCTTAGGATTGGTTTCTGATTTATTCAATAGTTTATACTTCTAATGACTCTGCATAAACTCTGAAATTCTTTTTATTATTATTGGTTTTTTTGGGGTTTTTTTTTTTACTACGAGTAAATTATTGTTTTTTTTTTGTTTTTTTTGTTTTTTACTAGGAGTAGATTCGCCTGTCGTGTTATTCCCACTCCTCTCTGGTCTTTTTGAAAAATGTAAAGGTTTATTCCTTTGTGTCCTATTAAGGATGTGGTTTGTATTTACTTCTCGTTTCTTTTTCATTTTCTAACCTTCTTACATCTACTCGCCCATTGCATTTCAGTGACATTGTCATATTGCTTGGGGCGGAGGAATACTGCTGTCATATATAGTCTGGCGCCCCCGTTGTTCATCATAATGTTCTCGACAGGCTCCAAAAGAGAATCAGTATTGTGATAGGTACTAACTTAGCGGTTCGACTTCAGCCACTTTCTCACCGACGGGATGTGGCTTCCCTCTGCTCTACAAATACCTTCAGGGCTTCTGCTTCGACGAACTTAAGTCACTAGTGCCTTCGTGCAACCAGACTGGCAACTGGCTCCCACCCATTCACAGATCAACCAAATGCAGACGACAATTCTACTCCAGCAGCTTTTTTCTCGCACTTCCCGCCTGTAGAACTCTCTTCCATATTCTTGCTTTCTTGACGACTACAATCTCCCGGAATTCAAATGCAATGTCAGTGCCCATCTCTTAAACAATTGACTCCAGTCCTTTCTACATCACCCTGTATATCTTCTCCTTTCTGTCTACTGTCATCACACCTGTATTCCCATCCTTTTCTTGCTCCTTTCGCTAACACCTCCTGTAACTGGCTCGTCTTTCTCTTTACTCTCCTCCTATCTAATCTTTCTCTCTTATGTAGCCCCCTGCGCATCAGTGGCATTACCACCTTGCTTGGGGTGAAAGGATTAAAAGAAAAATTGAAGTCGTTAATGTTGTTGATGGTAATGACGATGATGCACACGAAAAAAAAATTAAAACAGATGAAAGAAACAAAAAAATGTAAGCAAATTGAAGAAGTTATTAGTTTGAGTTTGAATTTTGTTTAACGGTATATTAACCTGTGTGGGTTATTTATTGCCAAAAAGATGGGGTTTTAAGTTATTTTTTTAATGTTCAGTTATAGTGAAAAGGTTGATTTAGTCAGATTTTAATGAAGATTTTTTGTTTTTAATCTTTTTATTTTAGAAAATTGAAAATGTCTTCTAGGTAATATTTTACCTTCAAAAATGTATATTTTTTCTCTAAAAGTCTATTTTTATGTATATATTTCTATAAAAGTGTATTTTTATAATTTCATATTGTTTTGACCCTAGTTTGTGGGTTAACAATTTGCTCATAGCTGGCACCCTAACAGGTGGTACCACTCTGGGTCTGAGTGGACCTGAGAACGACAGCAATTAAAAGGTGGTTCCATGCTCCTCACAATCTTCCGATGAAAGGCCTTGCTGCCAGATGCAGTTTACCGTCATGCCCAGGACCAGGAGTTAATAGTGAAAGACAAGGAATAGAAGAATATGAACAGAACTGAAATTAAGAAAGACGTTGAAAACATGGCCGCTTTCTTTGACTCATGTCATTAACAGTCGCTAAGAAGTCTCCAAGGAAATGCATAATAAACATGTAATTATCATTCCGAATATAGCAACTCTAACAGCCCAATCGAAATATAAATAATATTACTAATTATAATGACCGTCCTTTTGGATTAAATGCTGTCTTGTGACATTTGGTTTGTGAAATAGTTGCATGATTCTATGTATTTCTAATAGCAAACCTAGTAGATCGAATGCCATTTACACCGGTACGCCCTTTCTACTTTAAACCTTGACGCAACGGAATCTTTCTACAAATTACTATTATAATAAAAGATCTTAATATAAAAACCTCATACAACACTCTTGATTGCATAGACAGAAAGAGAATAACAGGTAAACAAGATAGTAAAGATAAGCAAGAAGAATGTCAGTTAGTTAAGTGCCATACGTGATACACGCTTGGGCGATCATGTCTCGAAAGAGACATGACTGACTGGGCAGAAGATTATCTCGCAGTAGTTTGTCATTGCTTTCTGCGGTAGACTGGTTGCCGCATGTCATTGCTTTCTGCGGTAGACTGGTTGCCGACCAAGGCTATAGAACCCAATCTGTCCTGCTATTTAACCCATAACTGGAAGGAAGAGACGGATTAATACCTTTCCCAAGGGTATTTGCGCGTAAGTGAATACAATGGATTCAACTCGACTCCCCGCTTTCTCGTTCCGAGCCGATATCCACTGTACCACAACGCACATCCAAGAAGAATGTACTAATCATCAAATGTAACAAAAAAAGAATGTCTAGTTGTCAGCAAGAGAAAAAAATGTTTTTTTACGAATTGAATATGTCAGCTTCGATACTTCGGTGATCATACCTCTCCACTATGTTTTGCTCTTTGTAACGTTTTCGAAAATGTATCTTTTTGTTATCCCATCTAAACCCTATTCTGCCATCTATTAAAACGAGTCCTATTTACATTATGCAGACTATTGTCCTTATCTTGGTTGATAGTTGTACGAGGTTTCAGCTCTTGCATGCTACAGCCTTCTTCAGTTGCTAGGAATTTCGAAACGAACCCTTTATTAAGACCACTGGGATATATCATTCTCGTTCCTGGCACAAAGTCGCGCTTTGTAGTCATGAGTTATCTCCCTCTAACCCGACACTCTTGTCACCACTACTGTAGCCTGGTATTGAACTCACGAATTTTTGTGTCAAATTACTGAAACTAGCCAACGTCTATATCCACTGAGCCATGTGTCATGATGTATAGGAAAATTTGATTGTAAGAGTAAAGGGAATAGAGTTTAAAATGACTAAATAACCAGATATTTTCAATGTCAGTGATGAACTTTCTACTGGTTCACTGAGACAAAACCACCGAAAATCCCACCACTTTAATTGTCTGGATTTGGTAAAAATTGAGTTGTTTTAAACTTCTATATAAAATGATTCCTCACAACAAAAATATTTTACTGCATGAAGAGGTGATAATAAAAGTACCGAAACACAATGGCTCTTATAAAGTTTTTATTATAAAGTTATAATAAGAAATATTACTATATATTATACTCTAAGTATTGAGCACTCTTAAACCACTACAAACAGTGGACTGCAAACCAATTAGTTTGTACTACATCTAATATATATATATATATATATATATATATATATATATATATATATATATATAAAGGTTCAGATAAATGTTAGTGGGGAAATAGCCATTTTCAACATGTCATTTTAATGCATGCATTATATATATATATATATATATATATATATATATATATATATATAGGAGAATGGCAGACCCGTAAAAATGTAGAGGCTAATCCAAAAGATTTTATTCGATTAACATAAAATATTAATTAGATAAAAATAGTGAGCTCGACATATATTATCCAGAGCATTATAAAATATTGAGAGGAGTATTTAACACATAGTTAGTGGATTATAAATCAAGATTTATTTCATCAATGTAAATTAACTTACATTGCCTCTTCCAAAACGATGAAAAATAAAAAAAATGCACTGAGAAAATTTAAAATAATTTTTTTTAACAGAGAAACTGAATCGGAAATATAGTGGTGAATCTTGTATTATCTAAACCGGAAATAAATTTATTTTCGGTTTCCCTTCACTTTATTGTTCGGCCAGTTTGAAAATGCAACAGGGTGACGTCGAGGAAACTTAGCATTGAAGTTGTTGCAAAGGTTTTTTTAAAGAGTTTCACTGAAAGAATTTCAGGAGTAGCTGAAGAACAGCTCCGGACTATCATTAAAATTAATGCTAACATCATTGTTTGCTAAGCAGACATAACCGCAATTTCTACTCCAACAGCTTCTTTTCTCGCACTTCCCGCCTGTGGAATTGCCTTCCACATACTTGCTTCCTTGACAGGTACAATCTCCATTAGTTTAAATGTAAGATCAATAGACACCTTCTAACACATTAGCTAGCATCCATTCTCTCAAACACTCTGCAAACTACTTCTCATCCTCGGTATCCTTACCAGTCTATCACCACCCTCCTTCTGACATTTTCCATATCTAACCACTCTTTCTCATCACTTTCCCCTATGTAACCCCGTAACAACTCTTTCTCATCACTTTCCCCTATGTAATTCCCTAACCATTCTTTCTCACCACTTTCCCCTATGTAACTCCCTAACCACTCTTTCTCATCACTTTACCCTATGTAACCCCCTGCGCAATAGTGGCAGTGAATGCCTTACTTGGGGTGAAATGATTAAAAAAATACCCACTTTGTAGAATAGGTATAACATACTATATAAAAACTATAGCAAACAGTGTGAGTATATGTTCAAGTTTAAGCAGAGAATGAGTATAGAATGAATATGATCTAATTCCCCAAATCATTCATTGGATGCTGTGTAAATAGTAGACTGAACAGGAGTGGTTCAATCACACACCAGAGAAATTCCTTGATTTAGAAACTTGCAATACGAGTGGTCCCGTGCCGTCTAAAATGACGACAACATATATATCGATGTACCTGCTGTTGAGTAGCTTGCATAAGGACATAGGGAAAAAAATCTTAACCTCTTAGCGTGACGGGAGCTATATATATATGTATATACATAATAAGATAAAATACTAGTTGATTGTAAACAGAATACCTCTACTGAAATACGAGTATCGATCAAAAATAATGTTCAAACAAATCATTATATATATATATATTCCATTTGTAAACGATTTATTACGCGACCTAGGTTTTTACAATGAGGGTTGTCTTCAGGCGATTTGCAATATTTGCAAATCGCCTGAAGACGACACTCATGGTGGTAGAAACCTACGTCGCGTAATAACTCCTCCTTCAAATGGAAAATATTCAAAAGCTCTACAATATAATTTGTATTGAGCACTTTTTAAAACAAATGTGCTCTGGTCTAATCTTATTATATATATATATATATATATATATATATATATACTGTAATAGTTGTTACAATGGTTTATAAATTCATAGTATCACTACACAAAAATTTTCTGGTTTCGAAGCTAACCCAGTATGTGGACTGCTTCTTCTTCAGGTGATTTTTTGAAATGAGAATTATCTAGTTGAAAAGACCGTTTATTTGTGTTGGATTTGTTTTTTTTTTTAGCTGTTAGTGGGGTTGTTCTGTAGTTTGAGTTCTGTTGACCTTTTTAAAATCTTAGGGTTAAGTGTCTGTTTGTGGCTGAGTTCAGAATATATATATATATATTGTTTAATGAAATATTATACATATATATATATATATATATATATATATATATATTGTGTATTTGCTTATCAATCTCTCTTGTATGGAGCTTTCATTAAAATTGACGGACAAGGTATTAGCATTAAGTTTTTGATATAATTTTTCATGTCTTCTTATGGTTTTCTTTTCGGAACTCAAATTATATAAGAATTGTTTAGAGGTTTTGTACTTTCCAAAGATTTCGGTTATACTTTTAATCATTATCAGGAATAAATTGTCTTTTACTTGTAAATAAATATGGGCTATTATGCAAAGGCGTTCGACAAAATACGCCACAAAGAATTGATAGATATGCGCAGCACTCTGGACATATTTGGGAAAGACATGCGAGTTCAGCCAAAAATATGTCTACAAGTGAGCTAAATTGTTTAAAGAAGGCCGGAGCTGTGTTGAGGATAAAGACAAGTCTGGGAGGCCTACAGAAGTGAGTTCTTCTGAAGTGATCGAATCAGTCAATGACCTCAAACAGTCTGACTGATGGGTGACAGTGGATGACATTGCAAGGACTTTGAGCCTATCTGTTGAACGAACGCGGGGAACATCAGTCACATGGAGTCGTCTTGCATCAAGACAACGCAAGGTCTCACACACCAGCCCAAACGGTGCAGACCATCAACTAGGAGAGCTGGGAATTGTTCCCTCGTCCCCCTTACAGCCCAGACCTTGCCCCTTCAGACATTCACCTGTTTGGCCTCTTGAATAGCGTTCACGAGAGGCATGAAGTTTGAAAGTGACGATGAAGTCAAAAGTGCTGTGAGCGATTGGCTGAGACATCAATCCAAAGATTTTTACGCTGAGAGAATACGGAAGCTTGTGCACAGATGGGAAAAGTGTGTGACACTGCTAAGAACTACGTTGAAAAATTAAAAAAAGTAAGCTTCTATCTGTATTAGAAGTCCTGATAACAAAAAATTCACCTTATTTATTGAATGACCATCGTAAGTGCGTGTATGTATGATGCGTACGTGTATGTGTTTATGGTTATATGTGTAATTGTGTATGTATATGCGTATATGTGTGTGTATGTACACATATACGTATATATGAGTGTATGTATATGTATGATTATACATACATATATATATATATATATATATATATATATATATATATATGAGCGTGTGTATATGTACTTATAAAAATAGAAATTAAATTTTTCGAGATCTACCTTAAAATTTAAAATTTACCCGCAATTTTCTATATCCAAAATTCCCTATAACATTTGCTCCCGTTATTTAACTAAACAAAACATTTTTGGTAAATTTTCAATTGTTTTCAATTTTTTTTTTTTACTCTTCCTTTTAACATTGAAGTCGGAGCCCGTCGTTTTCTTTGATTACTAAAGGCATTTTCATAGCTTACATCTCAGTTAACTTTCCTCATCTCCTCTCCTTTGCTCTTTCTTTTCTTTCCGTTCGCCCTACCATTTTTACCCCTGTGACAATTTTAACTTTTGAACTCTTGACTCTTTCAGAAAACGTGTAAAATCTTCTAATATCAAGCCAGCGATTTTTGTCTGCTTTCCCCGTTTATTACATTCAAAAATTGTTAATCCCCCTTCATTTTAACTTCCTGTGCATGGATACGTTTTTAGGCTTCTTACAGTATAGAAGAGACGGATTAATAACTTTCCCAAGGGTATTTGCGCGAAAGTAAATCCGTCTCTTCCTTCCAGTTATGGGTTAAATAGCAGGACAGACTGGGTTCTATAGCCTTGGTCGGCAACCAGTCTACCGCAGAAAGCAATGGCAACCTACTGCGGGATAACCTTCTGCCCAGTCAGTCATGTCTCTTTCGAGACATGATCGGCCAAGCGTGTATCACGTATGGCACTTAACTGACTGACAGTATAGAAATATTGTAACACCTTTGAATTAATAAAGGTTTTGTTTTTCCGCCGTTGTTGATGAAACGAGAATTTTCTCGCTGAAATGGCAATCCAACGGAATTAAATTTAGAACGTTTTATTTTATATATATATATATATATATATATATATATATATAGTCATCCGCAGACAGATCTGTTCCACGGTATAACAGCTCATCAGTACGGTTAGACATCCGATATATATATATATATTTTATAACTTCTCCGTTAACATTCCCTTGTCCACTTCTTTGCCTTTTTTTTCTTTTCCGTTCCCCCTACCACTTCTATCCCTGTTATACGGCCAAATTTTAACTTTTGAACTCTTGACTCTTTTCGACAAAGTGTAAAGTCTTCTAATATCAAGCCAGCGACCTTTGTTTGCTTTCCCCCATTATTACATTCAAAAATTGTTAATCCCCCTCCATTTTAACTTCCTGTGTATGGATACGTTTATGGGGCTTCTTAGGACATAGAAATCTTGAATTAATAAAGGTTTTGTTTTCTGCCGTTGCTAATGAAGTGAAAAATTTCTCGCTGAAATGGCAATCCAATGGAATTAAATTTCGAAATTTCTGATATATATTTATATATATAATGTTTTTAGCATTTTATCTTCTTTCTTTTTTTTTTTTGCTTTTGGATAAAATATATTAAATTTACCATATGAATAATAATATTCTCACGGTATACATGGTGCGATTAAAAAATACAAGGACGTAAAGCAAGCTAGGGGTGGTAATTCAGTATTCGGCATGAGAAATGGGCTAAGATATATTTCTAAAAACCTAGAAAAATAACCCATAAACTTTATCCTGAACTAAATCCACCCCAAAATATAGTCAGTTCGCGCCAGTCATGAGGCCAATTATCCCTGAAAGTTTCATCTGTATCCATCCAGCAGACAGCCTGACAAATTAACACGCAGACAAACGCGACCGGAAACAATACTTTCGCCACAAGGACGAGGTAATAATAAGTATTATTGGATTTGCGTTGTGGTGCAGTAGATATTGACTAGGAACGACAAATCGGAGAGCCGAGTTCGAATTCCAGTTGAATTCTTTGCATTTACTTACGCACAAATATCCTTGGGAGAGATATTAATCCGCCTCTTTCCTACAGTTATGGATGAAATAACAAGACAGATTGGTTTCGAAACATGATCGCCCAAAGCGTGTATCACGTATGACATTTAACTGACTGACTGAATATAATAGTTAAAAGCATAATTAAGATTTATACTGGGTATAAAGTGGGAGATCGGTTTTCTATTGTTATGAAGTAATAAACTGATCCCCCACTAATCATACTTAGTATATTAATGTAATATAATCTATCTCTTCTCCCTCCAGCTATGAGTTAAATCGCAGAACAGACTGGGTTTTATAGCCTTGGCTGGCAATCAGTCTACTGCAGAAAGTAATGGCAACCTACTGCGGAATAAACATCTGCCCAGTTAGTCATGTCTTTTTCGAGACATGATCGCCCAAAGCATGTATTATCTATGGCACTTAACTGGCTGACTGGCTGACTGAATAATTAGCATACAACAAATATTGTGATCAAAGATCATATAAACGTAATGTTTTTTTTTTGTTATTGACATGGCTTCTTTGCGGGGTATAATGTATTTTGGAAAATCTTTGAAAAGGTATAAAATTACAAGTATATTTAATTAGAAATCTCAAATATGTGACATCAGTATTTTCCAGGTGTAGTTAGAAACCCCGAATTGATTGGAAAATCTTCAGATAGGCTTATTGAAGGGGTCTCTGTTATTCCATAACTTAAGGAAATACAAAATGTGTACTCACATGTACAGTTCATATATTACGAAGAATTTGTACTTGATCTGTGTACTTTATGTCTGAACTTAGATTTGTTTGTTTTTACAAAAATGAACAGTGGAAAATGTCATGAAGCCATTTCTGACTTTAGATATCTGGTTGGGACGCGGAAGGAAATTTGTATCCAGCAGACATCAAAAGAAGAAGAAGAAGAAGAAGAAGAAGAAGAAGAAGAAATAATAATAATAAATCTGATGACCATTCCATCTGATAAAAGAATTCCGACAAAAGAATTTCACAGACTTCCAACATCTACTGCTAAGAATGCTAAGAAGGTTGGGTCACTATGTCGATCCAGGGTGTTTTTTCCACCCGAATCCATCCTGCATATATACAAGTCAACCATCCGTCCGTGCATGGAGTACGTCTGCCATTTATGGTCAGGTGCCCCTGCCGTTCTCCTCAGTGTTCTTGACAAGCTCCAAAGGAGAGTCTGTAATGTGATAGGTACTGATCTGGCGACTCGACTGCAGCCACTTTCCCATCGTCGAAATGTGGCCTCCCTCTGTCTCTTCTATAAATACTTTCATGGCTTCTGCTCGGATGAACTTGAGTCACTGATGCCTCCTCAACAGGTGTTTACCCGTGCAACCAGACTGGCAACTGGGTCCCACCCATTCACAGTCAGGTTAGCCAAATGCAGACGACAATTCTACTCCTGCAGCTTCCTCTCTCGCACTTCCCGCCTGTGGAACTCACTCCCGTATTCTTGCTTTCCTGACGGCTACAACCTCCAGAAATTTAAATGCAAAGTTAATACTCATCTACTAACCACTGGCCTCTAGCTCTCTCCCCTCCCCTGTATAACCTTCCCTTTCTCTCCACCTATGTATCTGTCATCGCACCTGCATTCTCAGCTTTCTATTGTTCCCTTCTAACTAGCTTGTACTCCTCACTCTTTTCTAATTAATCTTTTTACATTTATGTAGCCCCCTGCACATCAATGGCGTTTCCGCCTTGCTCGGGGTGAAATGATTAAAAAAAAAAATATTTAACAACATGTAAATAGAAATTGCTTAAATAAAATAAAAACAAAAAATTGAAAATAGTATTTGAACAAAATAGTCATGATTAAAACATTACTGATACGTAAGTAAAGAACATCCCGGGAAGCCATTTATAGTCTGATAAATGAAAGTACTTGTGGATGACGTACTCGGAAAAGGCTCTCAATATACTAAATAACGTTCTAATAAAAATAACCTTTATCACAGGTTGCAGTTTAATGACTGGATAAACTCTTGTTATCATTCTGCAAATAGGAAAGCTGGAGATGATGACACAAGGAGGCAATGACTTAGAGAAAGAAAATTTGATGTCATAAAAGGCCTGACGAAAAATAAAGCCTGTTAAAAAATAGATTAATATAATGAAAGATGCAATATTAATAGGGGAACAACAACAACAACAATAAAATTAACAACGACAACAATAATAATAATAATAACAATAATAATAATAATACAAACACTATGGAAAATATGCAAACAAACACTGGTATGAACATCACCCAGCACCGGTTATAGAAATAGAAGATGTCACCATTCTATGGGGTTACACCATCTACACAGACATAAAAACTGAAGAAAATAGCCCGGATATTATTGTTTTAAACCAGAAAGAAAAAAACTTGCCTATTAATTGATATGGCTTCTCCAGCGGATTGTATATATAGCAATCAAGGAATTCGAAAAACTGTCAAAATATAATAACCTAGAAATTGAAATATACTAAGGAGAGCTTTAGGGGTGATAGAAAAAATGAAATAGAGCCATAGCAACACACCACGACCTGCCTTAGGTATTCCTGTAGACTTGGTAGGTAGTGCGATCATAGCAGAAGCTGGATTATGATAAAAAACGAAATAATAATAATAATAATAATAATAAATTGAAATAGAAAAAATGTGGAAATTGAAACAAAGAGTTGTGCCAGTGATAGTAGGTGCCCTTGGAATGATAGAAAATAGAACAAAACAACACACTGAAAGAATCCCTGGAAACCCCAGCGTAAGAGATATAGAAAAAATGTCTTATTAAGTACAACCCACACACTAATGAAAACTTTGTCTATGTAACCCTAGGGATGATAGGGAAGATAGAAAAAGAACATGAAATGGAGCCATAACAACACGTCACGACCTGCCTTAGGTCTTCCCGCAGACTTGGTTGGTAGTGCGACCATAGCAGAAATAGAAATATGAAAAATGACATAATAATAATAATAATAACAGCAGTAATAAAAATAATTAATATTTACACTATTTATATTCCTCGGACTGTTTTCATCATCTTCATTGATATTTTCGCGATGTTTCGGCTGAAGTACTGGAATTTCGAATTGAATCCTTCATTTAGTTTATGGAGTTAAATCGTTCTACTTGCACGTGCCGTGCGTCTTCTTGATATCGCGCTTTCAGTTATCTCCCTGTAGTAAAAAAACCACCAAGTTTTTTTTTTTTTGTTTTTTCACTTTATGATATCAGTGTGGGAAATTCCAACGTATATCACCTAAAGAATCTCGAACCCCCGTGAATATGACAATAAGGATGAGAACAACAGTCTGAATAATGAAAATACTGTAAATAGTTAAACACCTTATCTCATAAATATAGATAGTTCCTGAAAAAGACCAAAGCGTACAAATGTCTAAGCGTCATGACTATGATAAAAAAGATGAGGACAACAGTTTGAACAATTTAAATAATATAAATATTTTTAAAAAGCCTCATCTCAGAAATATAGACATATCATGATAAAGAACGGAGTGTAAAAATGTCGAAACGTCATTACTATGAGCATAAAGCTGAGAACAACATTTTGAACAATGTAAATCGTGAAAATAGTGACAAAACCTCGTCTCAGAAAGACGGATAATAATAAATGTTCAGATAGACATAATGAAAGGATCCCTTGTAACCTTTGCTTTAAAGAAATACAGCAAATGGTACTCAAAAAGCCCAAACCTGAGGAAGTGATTTATCTATGTAAAAGGGGTGTGGTCTTAGGTCGTTTGTTTTTGTTTTGTTTTTTGTGGTTTATTTTTTGCTAATTGGAAAAGACCAGGATGCAATTTCTGACGTTAGATCACTGACTGGAACCTGGAAAAATCTGTACATAGCAGGTATTAAAGAAAATAATAATAATAATAATAATAATAATAATAATAATAATAATAATAATAATAATAAAAATACAAAAACAAGAACAAGAAGAATAAATAAAACAAGAAGGAGAATAAACAAAAGAGGAAGGAACAGAAAAGAATAAAGAAGTAAAAAGAAGAAGAAATAGAAGAAGAAGCAGAGGAGGATGAAAGAGAAGAAGAACAACATAAAGAAACAAAAGAATAAGAAACAGAAGAAAAAACAGAAAAAAAGAAGATGAAGAAACAGAGTTAGAAACAGAAGAAGAAGAAACAAAAGAAGAAGATACAGAAGAACAAGAAGCAGAAAAAGATGAGACAGAAGAAGAACAAGAAAAAACAGAAGAAGCAACAAAACAAAAAGAAACAAAAGAAACAAAAAATCAACAAAAGTAGAAGAAAAAAAAATCGAAAAAGCAAAAGAGAAAGAAACAGAAGAAAAAACAAAAGACGGAAAAACAGAAGAAAAAGAAACAGAAGAAGAAGAGACAAAAGTAAAAGCAACAGAAGAAGAAAGAAAAGAAAAGAATAAGAAAAAACAAAAGAAAAAAGACAGAAGAAGAAACAAAAATAAAGGAAATCGAGTAAGAAACAAAAGAAGAAAAAAGAAAAGAAAAGAAACAAAAGAAGAAGAAGCAGAAGAAGAAACAAAAAAGAAACGGAAAAAGAAACAAAAGAAGAAACAGAATAAAAAACAGAAGAAACAAAAGAAGATGAAACAGAAAAAGAAACAAAAGATGAAGAAGCAGAAGGAGAAACAAAAAACAAGAAACCAAATGAGATGAATCAAAAGAAGAAGAAACAAAAGAAGAAGCAGAAGAAGCAGAAAAAAATAAGATTAAATAGAAGACGAAACAAACGAAAGAGAGCAGAAAAAGAAGAAAGAATGGATGAAGAATAAAAAAAAGAACAAGAACGTAAAGCGTATGACGAACAAGACAGACAAAGAAAGAAATAAAACGTAAAGCAGAAGAAGAAAAGAAGACAAGATGAAATATTAATAAACGTTGTAAAATAAGACAGACATTTGGAAGTTTATATAAAGGCATATTGAAAAAAATGATATATATACCAAACGGGAATAGTCATTGCTATGAATATTAAATAAACGAACTGTTAGAAAACTGAAAGAAAAGACGATGAAGAAAAAAGATAAATATGGAAGAATATGCAAAATATAAATTATGACACAATACGAAGATTGATATATGATGATATATGACGGAACAAAAGGTGGTAGACAGAAAAAATGACGGAAAAATTCACTCTGTATAATAAATGAAAAGTAAAAGATTTGATTACAGGTAGACAAAGGAAGATAAAGAAATAGATCTTCAGAAAGAAAAATAAAGAGAAAAGGTGAAAGTTGAAAAGAAACGAGCAATGATAGAAATGGAAAACATAAAACGAATATAGGATTTTAGAAGAAGTGAAAGAGGAGAAGACGGAGAAGGAGGAATAGAATGAAAGAAACTGGCCAAATGAATGAAATATAAAAAAAGCAAAAAGAGAAGAAAAAAAGAAAAACGAGAAATAAAGAATAAGATACGAGATCGGGAAAAACAAAGAATTTGGAAGGAGGAAATTAAAAAGAAGAAAGAAAACGTGGAAGAATAAATGAGAAAAAATATTCATTAAAAAATATGTGTAGAAAATGGAAAATGAAGAGGAGGTGGAGGAGAAGGAGGAGGAAAAGAAGAAGAAGAAAAATAGAAAATCAGTTTAGTAATTAAGAGAATCAGTTTAGGTGCCATACGTGATAGACGCTTGGGCGATCATGTCTCTTTCGAGACATGACTGACTGGGCAGAAGATTATCCCGCAGTAGGTTGCCATTGCTTTCTGCGGTAGACTGGTTGCCGACCAAGGCTATAGAACCCAATCTGTCCTGCTATTTAACCCATAACTGGAAGGAAGAGACGGATTAATACCTTTCCAAAGGGTATTTGCGCGTAAGTGAATACAATGGATTCAGCTGGAATTTGAACTCGGCTCCCCGGTTTCTCGTTCCGAGCCGATATCCACTGTACCACAATATGGTTCTCAAAACTTTATTAAGAATGGAATATGAAATGGTAGAAGAAAAAGGCATGATATACACTACCGACCATAATTATTAGGCCACCCCAGTCAAAGAAAAAAAAAAGTTATGTATTCCATTTGAATAATTTTAAATGAAAATAGAATGGTTCTTTTGTTTTTATTATTACTTTGCAAAATTTTACAAAGCAAGGATGCAAAGATGAACTCATTCGAATCACCCTAAATTTTCTTCATTCTTTCATTGATGAAACTACACTATAGGTAATTATTAAATATTTATAAATTCATTTTATGCACATATTATTGTGCAGTATTAACAAAAGAACCATTTTATTTTCATTTAGAATTATCCACTTGGCAATAAATACAAAAAATAGTATGAAATACATCATTTATTTAAAACTGGGGTAGCCTAATAATTATGGCCGCTAGTGCACATATTCATATTTGGAATAAGTACGAACTGTAGTAGTAATTGGAGTAGTATTACTAGAAGACGAAAGAGAACGAAAAAGTGAAAATATTAGTATTAGTAGAAGTTTAAAAGTACTAGTGGACGAAAGTAGTATTAACAGTAGTTTTAGCAGTAGTAGAAGAAAAACAGTGAAAAAGTAGTAGTAATATCAATAGTATTACTAATAGTATTCGAAGAATGAAAATGTAATAATGGAAGAGGAACTAAGAGGAGTATTAATATTAGTAGTAATATTATTATTAGTAGAATATTGAAAAAGTAGTAATAAACGAATAATAACAATATAAAAAGTAGTAGTAGTAGCAGTAATCGAAGAACAAAAGTAGTAGTAATTGAAGAAAAGTACCAAAAAACAGTAGTAGTAGTAGTAGTAGTCTCTCAGTTGAAGGCCATATGTAATACCCGTTTGGGCGAT
Source organism: Ascarosepion bandense (assembly GCA_037127315.1). Classification (NCBI taxonomy): domain Eukaryota; kingdom Metazoa; phylum Mollusca; class Cephalopoda; order Sepiida; family Sepiidae; genus Ascarosepion; species Ascarosepion bandense. The sequence goes on from JBBBDQ010029610.1 coordinate 981,192, forward strand.
CATGAAAGAGACATGACTGTCTGGGCAGATGATTATCCCACATTAGGTTGCCATTACTTTTGCGGTAGACTGGTTGACGATCAAGGCTAATTAATCCTGTTATTTAACCAATAACTGGAGGAAAGAGACGGATAAATATCTTTCCCAAGGGTATTTGCGAGTAAGTGAATGCAAGGAATTCAACTGGTATTCGAACTCGGCTCCCCAATTTCTCGTTCCAAGCCGATATCCACTGCACCACAACGCACAAGGAGATGAATCTAAAAATAGCAGTCGTCGAAAACTAATAAAAAGGTGTAGTAATCGAAGTTCAACAACGAAAATATAGTAGTCACAAGAGTATTAGTAGTAGTAGCAAAAGTGTTAGTAGTAGCAGTAGTAGAACAGAAAAATTGTAGTAATCGAAAGAGAAAAAGAATTAAAATATTAGTAGCAGTACAAGAAGAAAGCAATATAGTAGTAATCGAAGAAGTTAAAGATTTTGATGAAGAAGAAGAACGAAAAGTATCAGTAGATGAAAAAGAAAACGAAGATATTAGATGACTATAGAAATGAATACTAGCAACTTTTTTTCTTCAGAATGAAATTTGCGAAAATATACGAAGATGACAAAAAATGAGTTTCATATAATAAAACGAAAGAAGGCGAAAAACTACTAGCGACATTTTTCTTCAGAATGAAATTTGCAAAAATATACGAAGATGACAAAAAATGAGTTCCATATAATAAAACGAAAGAAGGCGAAAAAATACTAGACTTTTTTTTTTCAGAATGAAATTTGCAAAAATACACGAAGATGACAAAAAAATGAGTTTTATATAATAAAACGAAAGAAGGCGAAAAACTACTAGCGACTTTTTTTTCTTCAGAATGAAATTTGCGAAAATATACGAAAATGACAAAAAATGAGCTTCCTATAAAAACAAAAAAAGGCGAAAATAATGTAGCCGTTGAAGAAGAAGAAGAAGAAGAAGAAGAAAAGATAATAATAATAATATTAAAAATAATAATAAGAAGAAGACGAAGAGTTACAATGATACCAACTATAATAGATTTTATAGAAAGCGTGTACAAAAAGTACATTTAGACATAACATGAGAAATAGTTGAAATTTCTCGGACACGTAATGAGAGAAAGAAGCATAGAAAATTAGACACTCAGAAAAGAGACTGAAGGCAAGAGGGACGCAGTAGATCATCGGCTAAATTATCTAGCAAGCTTCTACGAATTGTTGGCAGAACAGACTTTAGGAAAGCGAGCAAAGTGATGACATTCACGAAGAGCTACAAGGGAAAAGGGTCTGTGGAAC
>JBBBDQ010029610.1:987500-1015000 GCA_037127315.1 Ascarosepion bandense
CCCACTACTTTTAGCGAGAGATCCTATTCATAAATTCTTGTAGAGATCTGGAGAGGTCTTGCATCCCTATAGAAGAAATCTCAGTGTAAATACAATCCTTTATCATGACTGCAGCAAATTCAGAATGATAAAAAGTAACGTGTCTGGGCGGAAACTAATCTTACAAACCGGTTTAGATCCTATTTATTTGTTAGCGTTAGATAAGTTAGTCGTGCGTCGTGGTGCAGTGAATATCGGCTCGGATTGAGAAATCGGGAAACCGAGTTCGAATTCCAGTCGTATTCCTTGCATTCACTTACGCGCAAATACCCTTGGGAAAGGTATTAATCCGTCACTTCCCTCCAGTTATGGGGTAAATAACAGGACAGATTGGATTCTATAGCCTTGGTCGGCAACCAGTCTACCGCAGAAAGCAATGGCAACCTACTGCGGGATAATCTTCTACCAGTCAGTCATGCCTCTTTCGAGACATGATCGCCCAAGAGGACGCTTCCCTGATCACTACAATCTAAAACTGTTCAAGTATAGAATTAACCCTTATCTTCCAGACACGTAAATTGTATCTCTTTATCTATAACCTCTCTACCTCGAGTGATTCTTGAGCCTTGTACATCGGGGAGCAGCATTTTAAAATAAAATAAATAATTAGAGCCCGGATAATAATACCATTACTATAACTATTGTTTGGAACAAAAGAATCACCTGTTATATTGTTAAACAATATGTCACTTAAGTGCTATGCATTATACACGTTTGTGTGATCATGTCTCTTTCGATAAGGGAAAACATTTTCCAGTATTAGATTGTCATTACTTTTTGCGGTAAAATGGAAGCCAACCAAGGTTATTGAATCAAACCTACTCTGGTATTTAACCCTTAACTTTCAGTAGAAGAGATGAATTAACACCTTTTCCAAAGCTATTTGCGCGTAAGTGAATGCAATGTATTTAACAGGAAATTGAACTCAGCTCTCGCAATTTTTCATTCCAAACCTATAAGCATTGCACCAGAACCCAGACCTCACTGAAACAATATTTAATGCGTACATGAAAGAAATTACTGGAAAGTAATTAGAACTTACATGAAGCGAGCTGAATGTGTAATACTCTTCATGCCAATGACATTTCCACCGAGATTCTCTACGGCATATGACTTCATTGAATTTGTTTTTTAATGTGTTCTTCTCGAAATTATATTTAAATTGCGGTCATAAGGAAAGAATGTGCGCCGTTTCGGGGCATACCACTCAACGGTTTCACTTGCACACCGCTCCACCTTACTAATGTGAGGCCCAATTGTAACGACATATAAGTGTGTTGTAGATATTCAAGCTCAAATGCCAAACGGCGAAATTAGATTTACGAAAAATTTCGAAAAACGGCAAACCTCGCGTTCTGAGAATGCTACGTGAATCTCATTACGCATTCACGATCAGTCATGATATTTCTTTCTTCCCAATACTTTACGTTAGTTTAGCTAATGTTGTTGTCTTGGCAGTTTGGGTTGCTTCCCATCCTTTGTTTCAACTGCTTGGATATCCTCCGCACTGTGGCATGCATCCTGGCATTGGTTTTCCGACGTCTTATCTGCCTTGAGAGAGCGCTGCTCCTGAACCGTTTTTTGTAAGGTGAATCTTCGCTCCTTTTTGAGATTTGACTTTCCGACCACAAACACGTGAGAAGTCCGTGCACTTTTATAAGTTCACGATTTGTTTTTCCACTCCGGGTTCGTTGCCGATTATTCCGTTTGGATTCATCATCCTCCCTCCATTTCGATGAATCCTGAGTGCATTTATTTTTATTTTCTTTTTTAGCAATTGTTTAATACACTCTAAGTTTCTGACCCAGTGAGATTATCTGGTTTTTCCCAGCGTCCCCTGTCTTTCCGGGTGTCTACTAGTCTGTTCCTAACCGCCATTCAGTTTATTACTGAAAACCAACAGACGAGCCATGAGTTTATTTAAACAATATTTAATGCATACATAACTCAGTTTAGCGTAGAAACGCAAAAGTATTCGCCTGTTTGGTTTGATGTCATTTGTATGCATGCACATTGGACGTTGCTCAATGTATCTTACTGAAGAAAGCAAAGAACATTCACATTTCTCATCACTGAGAAAAACAGAATTTAATTTGAGAGAACATTTGACCCTTTCGGGACATTATTGTGGATGTGTATGAATTAATTTTAGCGTAGAGTAGAATTGTGGCTACAGGAACTTACCTCCATATACTTGCTTTCACAGCTTCTGCCCGGATGAGCTTAGCTTACTGGTGTCATATATATATATATATATATATATATATATATATATATATATATATATAAGAATATTTAAGAATTTAAATGCAGAGTTAGTTCTCATCACTTATCCCCTTAACTCCAGCCCTTTCCACATCACCCCGTGTATCTTATTGTTTTCCTTTCCCTCTAACTTCAGAACTGTCTTCACACCTGTATTCACATCTTTCTCTTGCCCTTTCTGTTTCACCCTATTTAGCTGGTCCGTCTTTGTCTTCACTCTCCTCCTGTCTAAAACTTTAACTCTGGTATGTACCTCCCTGCACATCAGTAGCGGTACCGTCTTGCTGAGAGTGAAATAATTAAGAAGAAAAGAGGTAATCAGAAACGTAATATTGCTATTTTAGAAACATCCTTGTTGATGTTCTGTTGCTATATTTGCCCTAAACATTATAATTTATCTTTTTTTTTTTAGCCAATGAAACACTTACAATGAATCGATCTTGCTAAGATTTTCACTACAAGTCTATTATGCTTATGCATGGATAGAATTTCATTTGAAAACATTGTTTCCAACACATTAGAGTTAACAGCGACATCCGTGCAGCATAAGCAGCTATTAAACTAAATGAGCAACATGTGGCGCCAACACTCAAAATGCAACCACCGTGGAATATCTGTGATTGAATGAAATGATCATGTATATGTCTCCATAGAACAAGAGTTTTTCAGTGCATTTGTTTTCGAAAATTGAATTTTACTGCTTAGTTTACTCACAAACTGAAATGCTGTGTGAATTGGTGAACCATATATATATATATATATATATATATATATATATATTATGGACGCGATTCGATATATATATATATGTATATATATATATATATATATATATATTATGGACTCGATTCGACGTATAAGCGTCTAACTCAGACTACCACATAAAGAATAGTTTAAAGTGGTGAAGACTTGTGTAGCATGATCGACAATTTTTGGAACTGCTGATAACAAACAATCGGTGCAGACGTTCGCCACAGATCGCATGAACAGCAGACCTAACCCATTAACTGGAGAGAAGGGACGGATTAATACATTTCCCAAAGTTACCAATGCGTAAGTGAATGCAGAGTGTTCGACTGAAACTGGAACACGGCTCAGCGATTTCCCTTTCCAAGCATCCACCGCACCACAACGCACATCCGTCCATAAACGCTTATAGCACCTGATATTCCCAAGCTTACATCACCCATCTAAGTACTGACCAGACTCAACGTCGCTTAGCTTCGGTGATCGAGCGGGAACCGGTGTATTTAACGTTTTATATATATATTTAACGTTTTTATATATATATATATATATATATATATATATGACACCAGTAAGCTAAGCTCATCCGGGCAGAAGCTGTGAAAATATTTCTAGAAGAGACACAGGGAAGCCACATTGCGTCGCTGTGCAAAGTGACTGTGATGAGCTGCCAATTCGGGGTCGATGACATAACAGATTATCCGTTGGATTTTGTCAAGGACCCCTAGGTGGATAGCAGGGTCACCCAATCAGATATGGCAACAGTATTCAATGCACTGGCGGATGGTCGATTTATATATGTTCAAGATTGTTTCAAACGGGTAAAACTTCCTGTTCCTGCACAGTGAACCGACCTTCTTAGCAGCTGATTTCGCTATGGATTCTATGTAGTCATTCTACTTGAAGTCTGTTGTGAGTGTTAACTTGAGGAGGCGCAGTGTTTTGGTTTCAGGGAAACTCGCCTGATCCTTGCTAATGGCAGGTAGGATCGATTGTCTGTAATGATTAATAGACAGCAGCTTCGTTTTTCACGAGCCATTCCCTACTCCAGTCCACTACGGATTGGAGGTCCTTTTCAAGCTCGGCAGCGAGGCTTTCTTTGTCAGCCTCGGTAGATTTTTGATCAGGGCGAGAGTAAACGGTAGTGTCGTCAGTGTATATGCCTACTTGGGATCTTCACCACCTCCCCACTAGGGCGGAAGCCAAAGGTGGATGCGATGCAAGGTCAATTAAAGTGGGCATTAAGCTCAGCCAAAAATAGTTCCTAGATCCCCCTTAAGGCCAGGCCGGGCACTTGTCTATTCACACCAGACGAAAACCTACCCTTCGACGGAGCCCCGTCTGAGTCCCTCTCCGCTCGGAAGCAAAAAGTTGATAAATAAATAGTCTTGTTCATGTGCGATCACTCGGTAATTATTACCTCTCCTCCTAGGCGGATGTGACATAAGGTCAATTAAGGTAGGCATTCTGAGCCCTTAACACTATACGAGACACTACCCATAGACGGAATCCCGTCGGAGTCTCTCTCCACTGGGAAGCAGAGAGATGACAAAGAAGAATCTGGATCAAGTGTGATCGCTCTCCTCTACCCCCAATAGTCCCCACGTGTATAAGAGGATAGGAACATACTATTTCTGTATATTTCCGGCTTTCTCTTTTCAAATCTTTTCACTTTTCTTTTTCTTATTTTTATTTATTTTATTTTATTTTTTTCAATTGGAGTAGATAGACTAAACTATCGCCCGATTCATACTCCACCCACGTCTATTGTACAGGTGTAGAGGCTCATCCCTTGTTTCCTGTTTAGGATGTGGTTTCCGGCTTTCTCTTTTCCAAATGTTTTCACTCTTGTGTAGCCCCTTGCACATCAGTGGTATTACCGCCTTGCTCGGGATGATATGATTAAAAAAAAATATCAGTAGGAATACAACAAAATGTGTGTGTATGTGCGTGTGAATAAAAAAACAAGAGAAAAAGTATTCCTATCCGACGAGTTTCTTCCTCTGAAGGACATTATCAAAGCAAATGTTGGATTCGTTTTGTTGCTGGTGTCATATACAAGAGCAACTATATCATTTGTTTATCAAGGCTTTTTAATTATTATCAAGTGGTTGAGAGTCAGTAAAAATATGTGAAGATTCACAATATGCCATATTTCAACGTCTCGTCAGTCAAATATTCAGGGTTTATTTTCTTAATAAATGAATATTTTTTAAATTCTGATTATTGTTTGGTATGGACGTTAATGCTGAATATTTTCAAAAACCTGCGGTAATGGAATTGTTCATTTTTTTAATTTTTCAACAAAGTTGTGGTCGTGCATGTTTGCATGGGAGAGTTGTAATTAATTTGTTTTAATGCATAAAAAGTTATTAAATAAATAGATTGAAGAATAATAACAACATAATTCCAGGATATTGTAATTCAATAAACAAAAGTCATTAAATATTCAATAAAAGGTCAGGGTTAATCTATGTTGAATATATATATGTATATATATATGAGCCTTGCATACCATAATAATGAGCTCCAACTTCTGTACATTAAAAATAAGAAAAAATTTAAAGATTTATCTCCCGCCAAACTTCACTGAAACCTTGAAATTCGCTCTGTAGAATATCCCGCCCTGATTGAGAACACAGTCCAGATAGATAGATAGATAGATAGATAGATAGATAGATAGATAGATAGATAGATAATGCATTACTGCATAGTATAACGGTATCAGGCATATAAAATTTATTTTAGTATGTCATATTTGATGATGCATTTATCGCTCGTTTGCATATAATTTTAAAGCCAAACCTTAGTATATTTATCCTTAAATTTTACTTTTCTGAAAGTCTTAGTCGAATTCCAACGCAATTTTTTTTCTCTATTGACGAAAGTGAAACGATAAAGTCAAAAATCTTTAGAAATGAAATTGTTTTTAAATGACAAGTTGAATGAATTAAAAATTATATATAAAAAAATTAACAGAAACAAGTGAAAGATTTTACTTTATTTCTCTTGAAGTATTTAAAATGTTTAAAGTACAATCTGGAAACCTTAATATTTTCTAATATGTACAGATATATCGAATATGTTCATTATCTCTTTTATTTATGGATCTAAATATTTAAATTATTCGAGCATCTTGTAAATATATTTAACTAATCTGAAAGTTTTGTCACTAGTATATTTAAGCAATGTTTGTTTATTTACTCTTGCTATCCCTGTACTCTAGGTTAGTTCGATATTTATAGTAGACGAGCAGTATAACCCGGCGTTGCTCGGGTGTAATGAAAGCTTTAAAGATAATCCATGTTCCTGGGGCTCAGACTCAGCCTAAAGAATATTTGAAATAGTAAAATAATTGCGACATTTACCAATCGCACCTTGTATATATATATATATATATATATATATATATATATATATACTAGCAGTATAGCCGGTCGTTGCTCTGGTGTAATGAAAGCTTTAAAACTAATCCATGGTTCTGGATTCAGACTCTTTGGACGTTGGCACGAAAGACTACAAAGCAATAGTTGTTTCCAGTTAAAGCGAAACGGTAGACTGAAAGAAAAATAAATGGATGTAAGTCAAATTTTGATTTCCTGGTGTTGATATCAAATAAGCTTTTTTCGTCGTAAACTAAATTTTGAAGGCTAAATAAGTCCTCTGAGTAAATGTTATTATAGCTGAGACTAAGAACTACAATTATACCTACTTAGAGCCAAACCCGAAGCAAAGACTAAAATAAAAGGTGAAAAAAATACAGACATACCGACAGATAAACAGACACACACACACAAACATCTTGCCTTTTATATATATATATATATATATATATATATATATATATATATTATCGATTTTCTGCACTATTGTAAGCACTGCAACCTTGAAACTTCTGAATATCGTTTCTTATGTTTTTGTCTATGAGTGCATCAAATTTGATTAAAATCGGACCACTCATTCTATAACTCGATTTTTTCGGTTATTGATTTTCGATATTTATTATGGGTACCTTGACACAAAACCTAGCAAAGAACACTCGCAGACGCTTATAGTACAACTGTGCAAATTTTCAAGAAAATCGGTTCAGCCATTTCGGAGTCTATATGTAACGAATACACACACACAGACAAATACACACAAAGTTTCATTCATAAATAAGTTTAAATAGATGTAGATGTTCCCTTCTACCCGTCTTAAGAAAAGATACGTCTTGTATGTATCAATTTCTCTAATTTCAGTGTGTTAGATTGAGGAATAATTCAAGAATTTTTTTCAAGTTTATTTTAAACTAGGAAAGAACTACAATAAAATATAAATAATATACTCTCCGTTGATATGTACAACTTTCTTCCATCGATTAATAAGTTCTTAAATGCCTGGGCGATAAACATCTTCTTGCCTTGAAAAAACATTCGTCCGATGAAGCGCTCTCAATTCGACGTTATTATTGATCGATACACCGCGCAAAGAGTTCGAAAGCGATCGAAAGAAACGAAAATGCGACGGCGACATGTCTGGAGTTTAGGGAGGATGAGCCTGATCTTCCAATTCGAATTATTGAATCGCGACATTTGTTCACATTGGCGATGTGGAGACGAACGTTTTTGAGTTGAAAGAACGTCATTTTGTCTATTTGTTTTTTGCTGAATTGCTTCATTGAATTGGTGCAGTTGTTAAACGTAGAGTTCTGAATTGAGTGTTTCATTGCGCACAAGTTATTAAAATTATATATCCCTAGTAACACCATACACACAACATGGTCTTGCAAGGAAGAAGGTTTTGTTTTTCTCTTGGAAACGCTTCATTTTTTGTTGTTGTTGGGTGGGTGGGGGTACTAAGTCATGCTTTTTGTTGTTTCATATTAACTTTAAGGCACCATTGTTATGGCAAGTAACAAAAAGAAAACGTGTCTGTGGTATGTATCTTGGCATTGGTTTTCCGACTAAGACGTCGGAAAATCAATGCTGAGGATATCAAAGCTGTTGAATCAAGGGATGGGACGCAACCCAAACTGCTAAGAATCAAATTTTTACCACTATCCGGGTCGGAAACGTGGTGTATGCTAGACAACATCATTAGCAAAACTAACGTAAAGAGCTGGGAAGAAAAAAATATCATCACTGATCGTGAATGCGTAATGAGATTCACGTTGCATTCTCAGAACGCGGGGTTTGCAGTTTTGCGAAATTTTTCGGAAATCTAATTTCGCCGTTAGACATTTGAGCTTGAATATCTACAACACACTTATATGTCGTTACAATTGGGCCTCACAATAGTAAGTGGGGCCGGTGTGCAAGTGAAACCGTTGAGAGAAAGGCCCCGAAAATACACGAAAAAAGACATGACTGACTTGGTAGAAGATTATCCTGCAGTAGGTTGCCATTACTTTCTCTAATGCTAACGCATACAACTTCAAAACAAACGAACTATATTTAAAAAAATTGATCTCAAAATTCGAAAACTGACTCTTAAATGACCATAATGATTGATGGGTCGTTTAACTTAATCCAAACCAAACCATTACTTTCTGCGGTAGACTGGTTGCCAGCCAAACTATAGAACCCAATCTGTCCTGTCATTTAACCCATAATTGGTGGGAAGTGATGGATTAATACCTTTCCCAAGAGTATTGGCGCGTAAGTGAATGCAATAAATTCAACTGGAATTCAAACTCTGCTCCAGCTGAATACATTGCATTCACTTACGCTTGTGGTGCAGTGGATAACGACTTGGTATGACAAATCGGGGAACCGAGTTGGAATTCCAGTTGAATTACTTGCATTCACTTACGGGAAAATACACTTAGGAATGGTATTAATCACTTCCCTCCAGTTATGGGCTAAATAATAAGACAGATTGGGTTCTATAGCGCTGGTTAGCAACCAGTCTACAGCAGAAAGCAATGGCAACCTACTGTGGGATAATCTTTTGCCCAGTCTGTCATATCTCTTGCGAGACATGATCACCCAAAGCGTGTACTACGTACGGAACTTAACAGACTAAGGAGCGCTTAGGAATAGTAAATAGAAGAAGGTAGTTGACAATGAAAATTTGAAAGTATGTTTATAAAGGTTGTTATAGATAAGAAAGAGAGAGAGAGAGAGAGAAATTTGACGGAGAATAGAAGGAAAGTCATTGAAGAAGAAGAAGAAGAAGAAGAAGAAGAAGAAGAAGAAGAAGAAGAAGAAGGACGTTATAAAAGAAATGGGTTAAGTAATAAAGAGTGGAGGTTAAAAAGAACTAATGAATTAAATGTGTATTATGAGATGAAGAAGAAAAAAATTAATGATATATTTAACGAAAGAAACAAATAAAGATATTTTAGTAACGAAGAAAACGGTAAAAAATGACGTTTCTAATGAGCACGAAAGAGAAAAGTTTTGATCGGAAAGGAAAAAAAAAAAGAAAAAAAAGCAAGAAACACTAACAGGAAAATATTTCAGACGATGGAAGTAAAAAAGGACGGAATGAATGAATGAAAATAAAGAAGGAAAAAAGAAGTACATATTAAACAAAAGAAATAAAGCACAAATGGTATATTCGCTGAAGAATGCAACGGTACAAATTTAGGTTTCCTACCGAGAAAAAAGTTTTGATTATAAAGAAAGAAAGATTAAGAAGATAATATTTCATCCGAAGAAGAAGAAGAACTCAGCGAATGATAAAAGCGGAGAATGTAGATTAGGGAAATAAAAATACTAATATGGGAAGAACTTGAATATGAGGCTGAAGAGAAACAACATAAAAAAATAAAGAGGGAATGGATCGAAGAAAGAAAGTAAAAAGAAAAAAGGAATGAAAAATGAATTGATAGAAAGAAAGAAAGAAAGAAAGAAGGATGGAGGGATAAAAGAAAGAAACAAAGAAACAAAGAAGGATGGCTGGTAAAAAGAAAGAAGGCAAGAAAGACAGAAAAAAGAAAGAAAGAAACAAGGATGGATGGATGGAATAAAAGAAAGAAAGAATGAAAGTAAGAAAGAAAGAAGGATGGATAAATGGTAGAAAGAAAGAAAGAAAGATGGATTGAAGAAAGAAAGGAAGAAAGAAAGAAAGAAAGAATGATGGATGGATAACAGAAAGAAAGAAAGAAAGAAAGAAAGAAAGAAAAGATGGATGGTAGAGAGAAAGAAAGAACGAAAGAAAGATGGATGCATGGATGGTAGAAAGAAAGAAAGAAAGAAAGAAAGAAAGATTGATGGTAGAAAGAAAGAAAGAAAGAAAGATGTATTGAAAAAGAAAGGAAGAAAGAAAGAAAGAATGATGGATGGATAACAGAAAGAAAGAAAGAAAGAAAGAAAGAAAGAAAGAAAAGGTGGATGGTAGAGAGAAAGAAAGAACGAAAGAAAGATGGATGCATGGATGGTAGAAAGAAAGAAAGAAAGAAAGAAAGATTGATGGTAGAAAGAAAGAAAGAAAGAAAGAAGGATTGATTGGAGAAAAAATAAAGAAAGGAATATGAACAGAAGAAAGAAAAAAGAAAGGATGGATGGTAGAAAGAAATTATGAAAGAAAAAAAGAATGGTTATTAGAATTACCTGCATAATTGAGAAGAAATTAAATTTCTGGTACGAAAGAAACATTAAGAGAAAAAATTCATGAAGAAAGGAAGGAAAGAAGCAGCAGCAGCAGTAAAAAAAAGAAGTGATATGCAAAAGCATAATTCGCGTCTGATGCAAACGAAGGGAACTTATAGAAAAATAGGAGGTGCGGAAAACTAAGTGAAAGAAAAAGAAAATATTTGTCACATATTTGAAAAAGAAAGCTGACTCGCGAAAGTGCGGATAATGTTAGCAGGATATTGTGAAGACAGATTTAAATGTATAAATTATAAACAAGAACCACAGTAACTTCGTAGAAAGAAGAATAAAACAATCAAGAGGATGCAGAGTAATGAAGAGAAGAATAACAAAAGAGAAGAATAACAGAAGAGAAGAATAACAGAAAAAACAAAATAGGAATGCGTTGCCATCTCGATCGCAGGTGCAAATTTCAGAAGTAGAATCATGTTTCTTGTGACGATCACGTTTTGCACACCGATTTCTTCTCTTCAACGCTGGGTTTACGGCTTTTATTTATTTATTTTCAATAAAACTGGAATTTGCTTAAAATATTAACTCTCAGCAAGCCTTGTTTTGTTACTTTTCTTAACCGAAAACTGCAGTTAAGCCCGCAGGGGTTTTTCCTCAGCTACCGCTTCAATAGGACTTTCTATCAGATACAAAGTCAACCAAAAATTGAGTCTTGTTGGCATATCTCGGTTGAACCTGCTAAATTCTAGAGTTAAAGAGATCACAATCGTTCACGCGGTCTTGTATGGGATTGCATTTCTCAATCCATGATATCTTTACGCAACGTGGTAAGTCCATTTTCTCAAATAAGTCCTCGAAATGACGTTAAAGTACATCCGGCAGCAAAGAGATTGAAGGTTCTAAGAAGCGTGGAACCTCCTCATAACTTCACCGTAATCCGGAGGTGTAGCACCAATTGTCGCTACAGCTATGGCAAATACCGGATCACCAAATAAAACATTATGAAAATATAAAAATACTTACATAGTAAAAATACAAACAATAGAAATTTATACGAAAAAATTACCAACAATAACTATTAATAGCAAAATGACCAACAATACATTTTACAGTAGAATTACAAAATATAAATTCTATCTTTAGTTGAATGCATATAAGTGCGTTCAAAATATATTTAGTTGAACTTATAAAATTGTTAAGTTATTTACATTTCGGCATTAAATAAGGTATAGAGGTTAATATGTCTATGGCTATATCGTGTTGGATACACCCTTTCCCGTCCGATCACCGAAGTTAAGCAACATCGAGCCTGGTCAGTACTTAAATGGGTGACCATTTGGGAATACCAGGTACTGTAAACGTAAGGACCAAGAATGGTTCACCGGTCCTCCAGGTTTGGGTGTTGGGTGCAGGGCTAACAACCCTGCCCCGTAAAAAACAGTTCGTTACAGAAACAGCAACAAAAAGTTGCTGCCCTATGCACCATTGGATGTGATGATTAATACACCGCTAAACAAATAAACCATACATGGCAAATGTTCATATGAGATCTATTATTCATATCCACTAGTTCAGACATGTACTACTAGAACACCCCCATACTATTTCCACGGATTCGAATCAATCTCATTATCCAAATATTTCAATTGAAGGTCAAACGTTACATTCAGACCTTACATGAACTTGTACATAGTGGAACGGATTACCGTGTATATAATTCCTGAACACTTCTATATTAACCTCAAAAGTAAAACTGCTTAAGGCCATATTAAGTTGATGCAGTCGTTACCGTAGCATCATCGGAATTAAAACAAATCCAGCCTGGTCAGTACTTAGATTAGCGACTGCATTGTAATACCAAGTGCTTTTAACTTGAATATACTGACGGTGTAATGGATAAAACACGGATTTTTCAATCACAAAGACAAGTTCCAATTCCATTTGGGTTCGATATATTCACTTACACGCAAAACGTTTTTTGGAAGGTACGAATCCACAACCGTCCCTCAGTAATGGGTTAATTAGTAAAACTTGTATCAGTAAAATATTATTATCCTCAATAAAAATTCTTAGAATCTAAAAATATTTTCTGGCTTAATATCGCCCGTTTCACATTCCACCCACATCTATTGAACAGGTGTAGAGGCTCATCTCTTGTTCCGCGTTTAGGATGTGGTTTCCGGTTTTCTCTTCCAATCTTCACTTTTTTTTTTCAATTGGAGTAGATAGACTAAACTATCGCCCGGTTCACACTCCACCCACATCTATTGAACAGGCGTAGAACCTCATCCCTTGTTCCCTGTTTAAGATGTGGTTTCCGGCTTCCACTCTTCTAATCTTTTCACTCTTACGTAGCCCCCGGCACATCAGTGGCGTTACCGCCTTGCTCGGTGTGATATGATTAAAAAAAAAACTGCAAACGAAGATAAACCGGGGAAATATCATTCAATTAATGATAAATCATAATCTATCCTCCTTATCCTTCTAATTTTTATTTTTTACCATTCATATCTTATGTCTCATTTGTCATAGATATTTAAATATTAAAATCTACCTTGTGGCGACCGAATTTTACATTGGGTTAGCTATTATTTTGAATAACGTTTTTAAACTGTCTCATCAGATCGACGCTTTCATAGAGTTACCAAGAATGGCGACAAAGCTGTTTAGAAATATATAAACTGTCGGTGATATACAGCGGTTTTCTCAGATGTACCAATTTACCGAAAACACATGGCGAGAGAAAACTCACTAACAGCAACTGTAGCATTATATCTACTATTTTCTTCAACGAGTCTAACAACAACAAAAAAATAATAATAATAAACAGAAACATGTATTTATAGAACAACGGATAGCAACTAGTCAGTCAGTTAAGTGCCATACGTGATACACGCGTTGGGTTATCATGCCTCGAAAGAGACATAACTGACTGGGTTGAAGATTTTTCCGCAGCAGGTCGCCATTACTTTCAGCGGTAGACTGCTTACCAGCCAAGACTATAGAACCCAATTTGCCCTTCCATTTAACACATAGCTGGATAGTGAAGAGATAGATTATATTACATTTTTATACTAAGTATAATTAGTGAAGGACTTCATAACAAGAGAAAACTGATCGCCACTTTATGCCTAGTACAAATTTCAATTGCGTTTCCAACTATTATATTCAGTCAGTCAGTTAAGTGTCATAAGTAATACACGCTTTAGGCAATTATGTTTCGAAAGAGATATGACTGACTGGGCAGAAGATTATCCCACAGTAAGTTGCCATTGTTTCTGCGGTAGACTGGTTGCCAGCAAAGGCTATAGAACCTATTCTCTCCCATTATTTAACCCAGAACTGGAGGAAAGAGACGGATTGATACTTTCTCAAGAGTGTATGTGCTTAAGTGAATGCAAGAAATTCAACTGGAATTCGAACTCGGTACTCGATTTGTCATTTCAATTTGATCTCCACTGTACCAAAACGCACCTGCTTACAACTATTAATTATAATAAATACTGTAGCTGTAGAGATGATAAGGATGAGACTCTGCCTGGGAAACTATTTCTTTGTGGAAACTAGAAGAACCGGTAATAAATTTGTACTGTAAGATTTTTAGTGGTGTATATGGTGTTAGTATGCGAAGCTCGTACTTGCAAATAAATTCAGATAATAATCGGTAGAACATTATTTCGTGAGTAAAATTCTTCATCCGGGTGCAATTAACAAACTTTTAATGGCACTGACGTGTCATGCCGATACATCGTCGTTGGTCCGTAGATTTGGTTGCCATTCCACTGTCGCTATACCGCTAACAACTTAAATATGGATTCTCCTTTGCTTATATCAGTAGAGAAAGGCTCAACATAAACACAATTTTAGATTCTCGATCTTCTGTTTACTTGGACAAATGTTAAATCCTTAATTCTAATTGGCTGGTTTTGTTATTTTCTTGAAATTACAGTACTGTCCAAAAGCATTAGGACACAGAACTATCTTATCTTTTATGAGGCATATTGAAAAAATTAAAAAAAATTTAATTAAAGTAATTTTATTTGATTTTCTCAACAAATTCTTTAACAAGAAAAAAATATTTGTTACAAAATAAATTTAATATTTAGCATAACAGCCTTTTGCTTTCATCATAGCCATCATTCTGTTAGGCACTGACATCACAAGCTCCTTCAATGTATCTTATGGTATCTCCTCCCAAGCAGCTTGTATTTGTTCCCAAATGTGTCTTGTGAAGTAACATTAGTTTTATCTTTTTTTACCAAAAATATCGCATAGATGTTCAATAAGATTGACATCAAGGCTTTGTTGGGGCCAATTTTATTTCCGAAGCCTTCCTTTTTACTTAAATAATTTTTACAAAGGTTTGGCTTTTCACCCTGTATTTGAATTTCCATGAGATTTTAGGAGAATCACCCCTATCCTAATAATTTTGCACACTACCGGTAGTGTGCAAAAGTGTTAGGACAGGGGTGATTTTAAAATTTATTTTGATGCCGCATAAAAGATCAATAAGTTCTTGTCCTAATACTTTTTTACAGTACTGTATATATACTAGGTGCGATTGGTAAATTGTCGCAACTATTTTGATGCCACATCAAAGTTAAAATAGTTCTTGTCCTAATACTTTTTTACTGTACTGTATATATACTAGGTGCGATTGGTAAATTGTCGCACTTATTTTCATGCCTCATCAAAGATAAAATAGTTCTTGTCCTAATACTTTTGTACAGTACTGTATATCTACGCGTTGTTCACATTACGATGTCTAAATCTTTAAGTTATTTGCCCGACTCTTGTCATAACTTTGACATTTTCCTTTAACGTACTGTGTTTATGGCGGAAACGTATGTTCTTTTCATTCATCACTTCAATTCTAATATAACGATGAACTATTGCTACGATATTTGGAACATTATCGGTCACAGCATCAGCCTTAAGCGTGAACCGTCTAGACAAGTCAGTCAGTTAAGTGCTATACGTGATACACGCTTGGGCGATCATGTCTCGAAAGATGACATCATCGCCATAAAAGATCGCCTCGAAAGATGACATAATCATGCCCATGACTGACTGTGCAGAAGATTATCCCGCAGTAGGTTGCCATTGCTTTCTGCGGTAGACTGGTTGCCGACCAATGCTATAGAATCCAATCTGTCCTATTATTTAACCCATAACTGGAGGGAAGAGGCGGATTAATACCTTTCCCAAGGGTATTTGCGCGTAAGTGAATGCAAGGAATTCAACTGGAATTCGAACTCGGCTCTCCGATTTCTCATTCCGAGCCGATATCCACTGCTCCACAACGCACATCCGTCTAGACAAGAAATGTAGCAATATATGACAGAAACTGAAAATAGACTTTTCATGTTCTATTATCGCGCAAAATTATTTGAGCTAGCCAAATACCCGTTTTACGAATATTTCTCTTGAATATAATTTTAAAATAATTCGGCAGATGATGTTATTTTTTATGGTAACTGGATTTTGGTCGATTGCCTTCATCGGTTTCTGTTCTTCGAAAATTAGCGTCTGAAAAATGTCGCTTTTGTCTCGGTGATAATCACTCCTGGGCATTAGACTGACTTTATGGCACATTCTATGGGCAATAAAATAAAATCGCTTCTCGGCTCATTAGCTAAGATCAATGTGTAGCATCTGTTCTTATCAGCTTACCCTGGTCCTGGGTATGACGGTAAAGTATATCCGGTGGTCCTGGATGTGACGGTAAATTGCATCCTGCAGCAAGGCTTCTCATTGGGAGGTTGTGAGGAGCATAGAACCACCTCTTATTTGCTGGTTCTCAAAGTGGTAGCATCTGTTAGGGTCCCAACTATTGGCAAATAGTTAACCCCGAAACTGGGGTCAAAACACTATGAAAGTTGAAAAATAGACTTTTATAGAAATATACATAAAAATAATCTTTTCTAGAAAAAAAAAACACATTTTTAAAGAAAACAAAATAGTGCCATAATACATTTTTGAAGAAGAAATTAATTACCAGCAATACATTTTTGAATACCAAACTAGAAGGCATTTTCCGTTTTCTAAAATAAAAATATAAAAACATTTTTTCATCAAAATCTGTCTAAATCAATCGTCTCTTTATAACGAACATTTAAAAATATCTTAAAACCCCACCTTTTTGGCATTAAATAACCCACAGAAATTGATATGCCATTAAACAAAACTCAAAATAAAATCAGCTTACCCTGACACACAATCTCTATCTTTCTCCATGTCTGTTTTCCTTCTTTTCTTTCTTCTTTCTTTTAATTTCTCACTGAAACAAAGTAGTGACCTTTCTCCTCTTTCGACAAGATCAAAACGGAATAGCCTATTATTAATGAGGTACTGAATGGGCCTGAGATTCGGACGAACTAATGAAAAGAGGGATATGTAAAATTATAACAGGATTCAAACTGACAGATTCTAGTCAAACCAATCGTTATTATTGTGGGGAGTTTTTATCCATTTATGTTTGTTGCTTGTTTTTGAATCAACTCACCCTAATCAACAATGCCACGAAGACGCAAGGAACTGAAAGTAAAGATTATAAAATGAACCGAAAACCCGTTCTTAAACCGGGAAGAAAGAATAAAACTCTACTCTTGTTAAAGACATGAAGAGGTGTGTAAACCGGTTGATAGACAAACTTATTTATTTTCATGTCGAAGAAAATAAATAATTAAATAGTAAATAATATTTCAAAGTTAATGCGAGACGTTGAAAGTATATAAAAAATGTAGAAATTAGAAGAAACAAAAGGGAGCAGTGAGAATCGGACGATAAGTGAACGTATCTGCTTATATTGAGTAAAACATTAATTAATTAATGAAATTTAAGAGTTTAGATGGAGAAATTAAACATATAAACCACTTCTTCTTCTTCTTCTTCTACTTCATGTGCTGTATCCCTTCAGGACGTAGGCGATCATGGACTTCCAATTCGCTCTGTCTTTTGTCGTTCTCAATAATTTTTTATATGTCTTCTAAGACCCTCTCGGTCAACCATTTGCTCAGACCTAACAAGTACGTTTCTCTCTGCTTTCCCCTGTCTCTCCTTCTGTTTATCCGACCTGTGAGTTCTCCAGATCTTCCTTCCTCATTACGTGTCCCAGGAACCTCATTTGTCTCTTCCTGGTATTTATTATCATTTTTCTTTTCATTTGCATCCTTTCCAACATCTCATCATTGCACATGTGCTCTCTCCATGGTATCCTCAGCATCCTTCTGTAAAACCACATTTCTGCTGTTTCAAGCCTCTCCTTCATCTTTGATATGATTGTCCAGCTTTCACTTCCATGCAGAAGGACAGATATTACACAGCAATCAAGTACTCTTTTCTTTGTTTGTAATGAGATTTTCCTGTCTTTCGGTACTCAGGTTAGCTTCTCAAATGCGTATCTGGCCATGCCAATGCGTCTTTGGATCTCCGTGTCGTATTTTCTATCCTGTGTC
Source organism: Ascarosepion bandense (assembly GCA_037127315.1). Classification (NCBI taxonomy): domain Eukaryota; kingdom Metazoa; phylum Mollusca; class Cephalopoda; order Sepiida; family Sepiidae; genus Ascarosepion; species Ascarosepion bandense. The sequence continues at coordinate 1,005,541 of JBBBDQ010029610.1, forward strand.
AAAACACTTCCAAAGAATTTGAATTTTTTACTTGTTTTTAGATCCTGCAACTTGCAGTTAGCATATTGGACTCCTCTTTTTGCTGATTACAATACATTCAGTTTTCTCCGGTTTAAAAGACCAAAAAGGAGTTTAAACCGAATATTGAATTTTTTTGTTATTTATTTTTCTTAATCGTTTCACGCCAAGCAAGGCGGTAACGCCACTGATACACAGGGGACTATATAAGAGTAAAAGTTTTGATAGGAGGAGAGTAAAGATAAAGTTACAGGGGGTGTCAGAGAAATGAGCAAGAGAAGGATGGGAATACAGGTGTCATGGCTGTTGTAAAGGTAGAGAGAAAGGAAAAGATATACAGAGTGATGTAGAAAGAACTGGATTCAAGTAGTTAAGAGATGGGTATTGACATTGCCTTCAAATTCCTGAAAGTTTTAGCTACCAGGAAAGCAAGAATATGGAAGAGAGTTCCCCAGGCGGAAAGTGCGAGAAAAGAAGTTGCTGGAGAAGAATTGTCGTCTGCATTTGGTTGATCTAACTGGGAATGGGTGGGATCCAATTGCCAACCTGTTTGTACGAGGAAGCTCCTGTTACAGGTGCACCACTGATTTAAATTCGTCGGAGCAGAATCCATGAAAATATTTATAGAACAGACAGAAGGAAGCCACATCCCGTCGGTGAGAAAGCGGCTGAATTCTCCTTTGGAACCTGTCAAGAACACTGAGATGAACAACGGGGTCGCCTGACCATATATGACAGCAGTATTCCATGTGCAGGATGGTTTCAGGCGGAACAAACATCCTGTCCCGACACAGTGACCCAAATTTCGTAGCAGTGGATTAGCTATTGGTTCAATGTAATGGTTTCACTTGAGATCGGAAGAGAGAGTAAGGCTGAGGAGTCGAAGTATATTGCACTCGGGTGACTCGCTTGGTCCATGCTTATGGGATGCAGGAGAGGTTGCCTGTGATGATTAACAGACAGTATCTTCGTCTTCGACGCATTAAAATTTACAAGCCACTTCTTTCCCCATTCCACCACTGATCGTGCACCTCGCTCAAGATCAGCAGTGAGGTTATGTTTGTCCGCCTCGACGGATTTTTTACTGATGCGGAGTAAATTGTGGTGTCATCTGCAGAGATGCCTACTTGGGATTTGATCATGTCTGGGAGATCATTTATGAAAATAAGGAAGAGCGTCGGGCCTAGGATAGAGTCCTAAGGGACACCGGTGTTTGTACAGTAGGATGTGGAGGCATGCCCATTCAAGACGATTTTCATAATGCGGTTAGATACGAAAGATTTAATAAGATCAAGCAAGCGTCTGGTGATACCATAACCCCGTAGCTTGCGTAGAAGGCCAGCGTACCAAACCCTATCAGAAGCCTTGGAGACGTCCAGGAGAACAGCACGATCCTCGCCGGACTTATCAAGGGCCTAGTATATGTATTCCGTGATGGTCGTTAGCATATCGGCCATGGACCTGGCCAGGCGGAAGCTGTACTGCCTGTCTGAAAATAGTTTATTGGCAGTTAGATGATGGACTATTTCAGCATTAATAATGGCCTTGAACACTTTCCCGAAAATCGGTAGGAGGCTGATAGGGCGATAGTTGGATAAGTTCGAGGGTTCCCCCGAGCTCTTAAATGCAGGAACCACAGAAGAGGACTTCCAGCATGCAAGTAAACAGGAAGCAGAATGGCAGTAATTATAGAATTTAGAGAGGACATAGGTTAATTGAGGGGCACATTTTTTTAAGGACAATGACTGGGATTCCGTTACCTCTGCTCGCCTTATGTGGGTCAAGTTTAGATATTTCCTTAGATACCAGTGACGTGGTAATGTAAACATCATTCAGTAAAGCCTTAGTTCTAATAGGGAAGTCGGGTGCGGGTACTCCAGACGAATCTAATGTGGAGTTGGAAGATAAACTGCAAGCAAAGCATTCGACCTTGTCCATTGATGATGTGGGGACCTCAAATTCATTGATTAAGAGAGGGAGGAAGGACTTGCTGTTGTTCAGCACCCGTTTGCATAACCGCCAATAATCCTTGAAGCCGAAATTCCGCTCAGCTATGCACTGTTTCATTCTCTCAACAAACAACCTCTTGGCGTCATTCAGGATCCTCTTGCACTCATTACGAGCAGAGGTAAATAGGCGCCTATTGTGGTCAGACACATATCTCCAAAATAGTCGGAAGTAGTGTTTTCTGTGGGCAATGGCGGCCGAGCAGTCAAGAGAGTACCAGGGGAAGGAATGAGATTTAAGACGAAACTTCCTGGTTGGTATAAATGCACCAATGTCAGTTTTCACCCAGGAAGAAATCTCAGAGGTGCACTCATCAACTGTGAGATTGAACACTTTTCCCCAAGGGACGTCGCAGAGGAAGTCGCGAAAAGCGTCCCAGTCAGCTCTTTGGTAGTAGTAGGAGATCCTGTAGGTAGGAGGCTCCTGGGGAGAGTGAGAGTGCTGAGAAATATTGAGAGCGGCAACAGCATGATCGGGTGTAAAAGCTGCGAGACTTGGCAGGAGTCAGGTACAGAAGTGAAACAGATCTAATAGAGAAGCACGTCCCGAGGGCATGCTGGGAAAGCTTGTGGGGAAATCCACCACTTGCGTAAGGGATTGGGAAATGGCAACTTTCATGGACTGGATGCCAGCTGAATCAGTAGTTTTGCGAGTGTTACAGATTATACTTAATGTGAGGCAAAGCTAATCTATTTGAACAAAACAATCACGCCTACCGTAGCCCACTAAGGCCATAACGTCATAGCTACAGCTTTCGGAAAACCCAGGTTTGTATTCTTGACTCTCGCTTTATATAGATTCCCTTGGCGAAGATAATCTAATCAGAATGTCGATTCAAACTTGTGAGGTTTTCATTCTGTCACATGTCACGTTAAATCGCCTTCACCATTATGGTTCATGTTCAAATCCAGTAAGCCTTTGACAACTATTCTTACTTCTTATTTCCACCCATGACAAAATCCAAAACCAGAGGGGTTCCATATTTTGCGCCGCTGTCATTACTACACCTAACGACATTCAAGGCTGACAGGCAATTGTTCAATATTCACGGCCATTTTAGGAAGGCTGATAATAACTAACAGTTTAGCAATCTTTTCTTTCTTTCTAACGAACATGCTTTATTTCTTGATACTTTGCTTAAGTTTCGGAAGGCATTTTTCACTATTACAGTCCACTAAACCTACATACCCCAATCACGCTACGCATGAATTAATAAATCTCCAGATTTCAACACAGATATATACAGATAACTGATCCGGTACAATGACCCAACAGTAACGACCTGTTTTTTTTTAATCGTTTCACTCCGAGCAAGGCATTCCACTGACACTTTTGGGGGAAGAAGTGATGAGAAAGGATGGTTAGATACAGGAAATGTCAGGAGGGTGATAGACGGGTAAGGATATCGAGAATGAGGGTTGGGTAAGAGTGTTTGAGAGAATAGATGCAAGATACTGTGATAGGAGGTGTCTACTGACCTTACATTTAAACTCCTGGAGATTGTAGCTGTCAAGGAAGCAGGTGGGAAGTGCCTGAAATCCAACTATCCAACTATCGCCTTATCAGCCTCCTACAGATTTTCGGGAAAGTATTACATCTTATGTGTTTCACTGTAAAAGGGTGGGACTTAGTTGTTAATCTAGCATCTCGTGTAAATTCCTAACTAGTCGGTACCAATGATGTAACTTCATCGGAGCAGAAGCTGTGAAAGTATTTATAGAACAGGCACAGGGAAGCCACGTCATGCCGGTGAAAGAATGACTGCAGCCGGTCTGCCAAGTCAGTATCGATCACGTTACAGATTCTCCGTTGTATTTTTTCAAGAAGCCCGAGGAGAGTAGCAGGGGCACCCGACCAGATGTGGCAGCAGTATTCAATACACGAGCAGATGGTAGATTTATATATGTGCAGGATAGATTCGGACGGGAAAAACCTCCGAGCCCTGCACAGAGAACCGACTTTCATAGCAGCGGATTTGGCAATGGATTCGATATAGTCATTCCATTTGAGGTCCGCCGAGAATGTAAGGCCAAAGAGGCGTAGTGTTTTACTCTCTGGGAGGCAAGCCTGTTTGATGCTAATGGGAGGTAAGTGCGATTGTCTATGATGGTTAGAGGGTTGATGATGCCAATGGTTAGGAATAAAACGAAATTAGTGCAGAATAAGTGTCTGTTTTTATAATTGTACTAGCAGTATAGCCCAGCGTTGCTCGGGTGTAATGAAAGCTTTAAAACTTATCTATGGTCCTGGAGCTGAGACTCAGCCTCCAGAATATTTGTTTGAAGTTTGGTGAGAATAGGATAAAAATTGTGGATTTGTATAAAGGACATACAGACAGATAAACAGACACACACACAAACATCTTGCCTTTTACATATATATATATATATTATCGATTTTCTACACTATTGTAAGAACTGCAACCTTGAAACTTCTGAATATCCTTTCTTATGTCTTTGTCTATCAGTGTATCAAATTTGATTAAAATCAGACCACTCCTTCTATCACCCGATTTTTTCGATTATCGATTTTCGATATTTTTCGGGGGTACCTCAACCCAAAACCTAGCTAAGAACACTCGCAGATGCTTATAGTACAACTGTGTGAATTTTAAAAAAACGGTTCAGCCGTTTTGGAGTCTATAGGTAACGAACACACACACAGCCAAAGTTCCATTTATAAATAAGTTTAGATATTTTCAGGTTATTATAAAAAAATATGCTAAATATCTTTACTTTTTTGTCAACCTTTGCTGTTTCAAAAAAGATATTTAAATTTTTAAATAAATCTAAACCTATAATAAAAGCGAGTTCGTATATTTTTTTCTTGATAATTTACAGCAAATCTATTAAATGCAGCCTATATATCGGCGTACAAAGCGACCTTTTAACCTTAACTTCCGACTAAATTTACATATACATTTCAGATATAAAATGTGAACCTTAATTTCTGTGGCTTACGGCAAGTAATTAGCATGGAAGATTTTTTTTACGGGAGGCTAACTCCTACCTTGTTGCGCATTGTGATGCAGTGGATATCAACTCGGAACAAGAAATCAGAGAGCCGAGTTCGAATTCTACTTGAATTCGTTGCATTTACTTACGCGCAAATACACTTGCGAAAGGTATTAATTCTTCTATTCCCCCAGCTATGAGTTAAACTACAGGACAGATTTGTTTTTATAGCATTGTCTACTGCATAAAATGATGGAAACCTACTCGGAAAATCTTGTGCCCAGTCAGTAATATCTCTTTCGAGATATGATCGCCCAAGCGTGTATCACGTATGGCACTTAACTGACTGATTGACTGAATATAATAGTTGGAAACATGATTAAGGCTTCTACTGGGCGTAAAGTTGGGGATCGGTTTTCTATTGTTATGAAGTAATAAACTGATCCCCCACTAATTACTACATAATAATAAAATACATCTTTTCTCCCTCTAGCTATGAATCAAATAATAGGACAGATTGGGTTCTGTAGCCTTGGTAGGCAACCAGTCTACTGGAGAAAGTAATAACAACTTACTGCGGGATAATCTTCTGCCCAGTCAGTCATGTCCCTTTCGAGACATTATCCCTCAAGCGCGTATCATATATGGCTCTTAACTGACAAACTGAACTCCGGATTTACTTTCTTTTTTCGATAATGTTGAACAAAATCTCAGCCGGATGTGTGTGTCAACAAGTCGTTCGAAGAAAGTATTAAAAAACTGTGGAACGACTGGATGTCTAGCGGGGGAATGTCGATCAGGTGACCGTTATAGCCTACCGAAACACAACTCCAATTCGTGATATAATGTACATTGTGGTAGTTAAATGGCAATATTTCACAACCATTTTTTCATAAGAATTTAAAAACAATACCCTTATTGCATTGATTTAATTAATTCATTACAGAACATTTAAAAATATGAATTTAGAAATGTCTTGAACGTTGAATATAGCCCAAAACCAACATTGTAATTTGAAAAATTAGCAGTGTATCTTGTATACCCAGTCATGGTGTTCGCCCGCATCTGCACTTTTTTATTAGATTGTTTATTTAAAAAATAATTTTATATTTACAAAATTCTAAAAATTAAGACAATTAAAACCAATGCAATGCAATATTTATTATTTAACAATTTATAAATAAATAAATATGAAGACAATTGTTTATTCATAAATTTATAAAAATTTAATATCAAAATATATGAACCAGTAGAACGGAAATTCTTATTTCTCATGTTTAACGTTCTAATCAACTAATAATTAGTCGATGTTTTACCAACCATTCCAATAAATAATACAAATAGTGGGTATAAAAAACCTATTAAATAGACATTGATTATTATTTTTGTTGTCAATTCTCAAGAACATGTATGAATACAATTTCAGATTTTTGAAATTTTGTCGTCTTTAACTCGTATTGAAGAATATCATCTCGTCTTGAAAAAATACTTTAACTCGTATTGAAGAAATTACTTTTTCTCGTATTGAAGAACTAACTTTATCTTGTATCCAAGAATTTATTTCTCCTGACATTGATGGCTAATTTCGCCAGGCTCAGGATTATTCTTATTCTTTTCAGGACGGATGTGATCACGGACTTAATCTTGTCCTTATATGTTGTCGCCCTTTAATGTTTCTTTTTGATATCTCTCCCAAACCCCGCTTCTACATTAAGCCGATCAACCATGTCTTGCCCTGCTATCGCCTGTCTCTCTCCTATGATTATTAAATTCTGCAAGCCCTCATTCTTCATTAATATCCCAAAAACCTCATATATGTTTACTTTTTGTTTGAATTCTCTTAATTATTGTCGTTGCTAACATGTTCGGTCTATTTTATCGTCAGTATCGTTGCGCAGAACCACATTTCTGTTGTTTCTCGTTTCTTCGTCAATATTTATTTTTGCAAAATACAAGAAATGCGGCACAAGGCCAAAATAGGGATGGGAAATAACTGGTCTTCATCTGTCTTACATTAGCCTCACTCACTGACCCAAGCAGACAATACAATATCCCTTGCACCAAAACATCACATTCTTACGTACCATTCTTGCTAAAAACACTATAATGCCTCAATACACTCTGTGAAAATCTAACTAAACCCATATGTACAGTTTGTCTCGGGGGGGGGGGATAAAATTTAAAATTAATAACCCCAATTATTTTTATACAATGAATGAAAATATATACAAAAACTAAACAAAATTGATGTTAGTACTAAAAAAAACCCACAATCTCTAATCGTGACAGAAACATTAGTTAGCTAGGCGAAATTCTAGCGGGGTTCTCAGATCTCAAACAATCATACACACAAACACGCACACACACAAACACAATAACAAATACGAAAATAAACTCAACCGAAACGAAAAATGCCCCGCATCTACCAGGGAACTAACATCTCCAGTCACCTAAAGAGGGTTTTGTTGGGGAATTAAACCAAGAAAAAAAGAGGACAAAAAATAGAAAGTGGGTCCAATGACCATGCATACCCTAGCTAATTTCCGTTTCTTCTTCAGCCATTCGCTGCTATACAGGGAGATATATATCACACAACAATCTAGTAATCTTACCCATTTTTTCCAATGAAATCTTCCTGTCTCTCAATACTATACTCAGCATTTGGAATGCATTCTTGGCCATGCTAAAACGCCGTGGAAACTTTTAATCTAGCTAAAACCTGCTCTCATTATCCATTACTTATCACTGTTTGGCTTTGCAAAATTTGGTTGAAGGTGAAACAAAATCAGACTAAAAGAAAGTGCCGACGGCGTGAATTTATTTAAGGTGGGCTTCAACTTGTCAGAAAATGACCCATACACTTGATTCATAACCTTCTTCCCTCGTACATATGGAATGAGACGTGCAGTTATGACCTTGCAACGGGCTGCCTCTGACGCTGTTATAATGTCGAGTGGCGCCTTCGGTAGCATGTCCATGCGTAGGCCCAGTCATGCGCTGGTTCAATCGATGAGTTCCGTTGTAATCGCCATCCGCTTGTTCAGCGCTGTGGTCTTTAGGTTTGGTTGTACATAGTCTGGGTCCTGGTCGGCAAGTTTTAGGCTTTATTACAATTCTAGTCTTCGCTTTTTAGAAGAATAAACATTCTGAGTGAAGTTCGTTAAAATAAACACGGTGTTAATGGAAAAACCCTAATTTCCAAATGAATTCATATTCCCCTTCTCCCAGCTATGGATTAATTAGTAAGACTTGCTTCACTAGAAATTATCATTTCCAAAATAATTCTAACTTCTTAAAATTATGTTCTGGATAACCTGCCGAGTGTTCATAAGCCGTAAAACTGAATCAATCACTTAATCATAGCTATTTTAAAAAATTTGAAAATCGAAAATTATCAGTGAATAGACAGTTTCATATACAAAAGATATATTACCTCATCAACATCTTTAGCCAGTTAATAATTTCGGTCAGATTTATTACCGGAGTTTAAAAATCTGTATTTCTTTAACTAACTATTCACACATTGCATGGTCCAAGAGACACTCAAAGGAGGGTTACTGAATGAGGTTGTTAGAGGAAAAGTTAAGAAGCGTAGAATTATTAGGATATGATGTAATGATAACGGGTGACATCAGACATTAGGTGAAGATTATATTGATCAGGAAAAAATAATATGGGCGCTCACTTCAACTAAATAGTAGTTCTTGGAAAGAAGGGCTCGGAATAGAAAATTCTTTCTTGCTAATAGAATAGGAAATAGAAAGCGGTTCTTCCTAGTGTATGTGGTTCAGTGACAGTGGCGATTGTGGAACTCTGAAAGTGGGGTGAGCCACCAAGGGGCCGAAGAGAAGGCGGACAAACTCAAACAGCGTCTTCATTTTAATACGACACCACTATCGTACACTCAACTTAGGAATGAGTTTGGGTATATGTATGTTACTTCACTAAATTAAACGGAACAATACTTCATTCATAGTAGTGGAGTTCTAATCTATTCTTGCTCTATTTTCCACTCTCAAGCCGTTAGAACACAAAAGAGGTTAATTTCCAAACAAAATTAAAGGGTTAATACTAACGGCAATACATTCTGAAGAAGGAAATGTGCTGAAAATCTTATCAAAATCAGACACTGATCAGGTTCATAAATGTTTAAAGCTTATAAAAGTGGTGGGGAGGGCAACCGAGGGCTCAGCGAAAATTCGGTAGGGGGCTTGGCCCCTTTTGCCCACCTCCCGTAGACTCGCCAGTGCTCGGCGAATCAAAGATATAATGGTCTAAAAAGGTAGAACTAAGGAATATCTCATCAAAATATTTATGGCCCTGAGAGAAGAGCTCATTTCACTGATTTTTAACAGTTCCTCTCTATAAGGTGTATTTTATTAAACCCATGGTTATGTCGGATTATATTTAATACGTCTAGCTACGAAGTAAAGGTTTCAATAACTGATTTCAAAATGAAAGATATTCAAAAGTTCTACAAC
>JBBBDQ010029610.1:1017500-1025000 GCA_037127315.1 Ascarosepion bandense
GGATACGGACAGAGTCGGTTTTATTATTATTATTAATATATATATATATATATATGTGTGTGTGTGTGTGTGTGTGTGTGTGTGTGTGTGTGTGTATACGTGAGTGTGCCCCTGCTGTCAAAAATGACGGTAAAATATTGTGTGTGTATAAATTTATTTGTTTCAACATTATTTTTTATCGATACTTGTATTTAAGTATATATTCTGTTCTTAATTGAACAGTATTATATAGTTATATCTACTGGCCTGATTATTTACGATACATTTTTATTACGAAAATGCGTCATTCGGCAGGATTCGAACCTGCGACCCCTATCCACATAGGAGAAGCTACCAAGTGATCGGGCACGTCTTAGACCTCTCGACCACGAAAGACCCTTAGTCTAAACGAGGTTTTAATCAAGCCTATATAACAGTCCTTGATTTATAGCAATAACCAAATCTGCTCAGAAATGTATCGTAATGTTAACAAATAATAACATGTTAAGGAAATTAACGAAGATTAACATGAAAATTAACGGATGACACACATTTTCGTAATAAACATTTATCGTAAATAAACAGGCCAGTAGATATATATATATATATATATATATATATATATATATATATAATACTGTTTAATTAGAACCAGAATAGATACTTAAATACGAGTATCAATAAAAAAAATAATGTTTAAACAAATCAATTCAAATTGTCCGTTGTTTATAACCAAGTTTCGTTAATCTTCGTTAATTTTCCTAATATATATATATATATATTAAATACGATATAATAAAGAGGAACCTTTACGAGTCGACGACAACGTTGCAAAAATTTAAAATAAGTCGCTGTTAAAGAGTAAACATGCAGCGTGAGCTTTAAAAGTGTTAGAATGTTTGGTAAGTTTTAGTATTGAGAAGGAACTGAGCCGAAGCTGCTTAGCTTTCGTCTCTTTCACTTTGATCGTAACAGGCGGAAAATATCTATCTATCTATCTATCTATCTATCTATATATATATATATATATATATATATATATATATATATATATATTTAGGTTACTCGTCTCAGGTTTTTTTCTTTCGATTAGTACTTTGACTAATGTTCAAGTGCTTAGTTCGTTTCTTTTTTATTTTCATTTTTCCCCTCCGCGTTTACACTCGGTGGGTTTTTCGAGACGTGTTCAACGACAAATTCATAGTTATATATATATATATATATACATATATATATATATATATATATATATATATATATATATATAATATTACTAATCACAGTGAAACCAAACCGCTAGAACTGGTGTTAACTCAACTGTAATTTAATTGTCCTGAACACCCAGAAGATAATCTCTTCCAAGGGCAGTGGGTGGCAAAAAAGAAACCAACGGCGTACAAGCACAATATGACGATTACCCGTTAGAAAGAAAAAAACCCACGAAACCTTAACAATAAATTGCTCGATACATTGTACGAATGTAGAGCGACAAATGTAAAATATCTAAACGTGGGCCAAAACATACCGCGGTTTCACACTACGGTTCTTCCTGAAGAACCGTAGTGTGAAACCGCGGTAGGTCTTGGCCCACGTTTAGATTTTTTACATATATATATACAGACAAAGAGAACGAACAGTGTGCTCAATACAACGTAGAACGTACTATAGTAAAATAGTTTTTTATTAAAAATATTTTACAATGCCGCAGAAAGTTGTATGTTTCGAGGTTTAAAGTTTTTATCTCGTCATCAGGCAATGTTCATTAAGTTTACTGAAATGTAAATTGTTTTCACCAAAGTTACTGCACATTGCCATGTTTACGAGATAGATACTTTAAATCTCTAAACTTGAACATTTCCGTGTCAAACAAATTTAATTATATATTACATTTTAAGAAAAAAGTGGGATCATATTTTACTAATAAAACGGAATACAGAACTATCACAGCGTTTAAAATTTACTAGGCGTCATTCGACCGACTCTTTCTCAGATCAAAAATCGTCGGTAATAAAAAATATGTTATTAGCGACCGAAGTTGAAATGTATGGATAAGGGGGTTGGGAAAAATTACCCTCCGTTAGGTAATGGTTTCTCCGAAGAGGGCTAATTTATGCTTTAATTCTCGTTGCATGCATAGTGCGTTCTCCGCGGTGTTAATAAAAGCAGAGTCCAATATATCTAAGCGGAGTCTGTTCCGTGCCCTGTGCAAAACAGAAAAATTAAGGAGAGTAATTTGTCCTGCAAGCAATAGAATTTATTTAATGCACGCCAATTGCGGAAGCATAGGTCTGCAAACATCCGGATACCACCGGCTCATGTCTACGCACCTGGCACGGGACATGTCGGGCGATTCTAACTTCCAACCTTTGTATGGTTTTGCTCACATAGTCAATCTCACATCGACACTTATATTGAAAAACAACTGAATTGCTTTGATCGGCAGACAAAATATCTTTAAGACAAGGAGTGAAAGCCCTACTATTTGTGGAAATACTCCCAACCATAACGGCATTGAAACACCGGTTGATGCTAAAAGAAATCTTATCAGCCAATGTCTGATTAACAAAACCAATACACGGTAGTCGGACATATACAGGACATTTACATGGCCCATAGATTTTAGTCTAATGAACTTAGAAATTTTACGTTCAGTGGCAGATGTGATCACACATTCGGGATAGCCATTGTTATTTAATTGTTTTAGTATCCTTACATTTTGACTTTTAAATTTTCTTATCAGCTCTTTATTATTATATTTTCTACCGACGACTTTTGTTCTGAAGAAGTGTTGGTCGAAAGACGCCTAGCAAATTTCAAAGGTTGTGATACTTTTGTATCCCGTTTTATTAATAAAATATGATCCCTCCTTTCTTAAAATGTATTATATCTTGGTGTGGCAATAGCAATTTATATATATATATATATATATATATATATATATATATATATATATATATATATACCAGTACTTTGTTATAATCGGTAAGATACACACGCACATCGTGGGATTGATTAATTATGGTCTAAATTATATAATAATGAAATGAATACTGACATCTCATTTTAATAGACATATTTGCCAAAATTACATAAAATTTCTTGAAATATTAAAAACTAAATTTGTTTAACAAAATTGCCATTGCTTTAATCACAGCCTCCAATCTACTTTGGAATATCTGGCATTTCTTCTTGATGGTCACCTTCCTTAAGATGGTCTTAGAACAGATGTAAGTGGCGATGTGTTTGCAAAATAGGCTCTCCTGCTAGTGTGGAATGGTATAGATTCCTATTACCAGACACACACAGTCAACCAGTCTTCTCGTTTTCTTTTTAAAAATAATAGTTCTATTATTTTTAGCCTTTTTGTTATATGTGGAGAGGCTATTATATTTTAATTATTAACAAGTTCAGAAGACAGAATGTGCGACACAGAGATCCGAAGGCGAATTGGCATGGCAAAGAATGCGTTCCAGAAACTGAGTAGAGTATTAGGAGACAGGAAAAATTTGCTAGAAAAAAGAAGAGTATTGGATTGCTATGTGATGGCAGTTCTTCAATATGACAGCGAATGCTGAACAACAACATCAAAGATGAAGGAAAACTTGAAGCAACCGAAATGTGGTTCTACGCAATTATGAGGTTTTGAAAAGGATAGAATCGAAAAGGAAATTAATACTGAGGATCAGGAAGATACAACTAAAGTCCCTAGGACATGCAATGTGGAAAGAGGGCTTAGAGAACCTGATACTAACAGGCCAGATAGAGCGAAAAAGAAACAGGGGAAAGCAGACGGTAACTTATCTGAAGGGCCTGAACAAAGGGTGAGAGAACGGAGGTTGTATATGGTGTAACAGGAACAAGAAAGCCACCAGTTATAGGGAGACTACGTCCTTCAAGAACAAGGCACATAAAAGAAGCAGATGTTACAGATAGTTTGAAATGGCTGCAATGTGCTCACTGTTTTCGGAAGATATCATATAACTACGACTCTACATATATACAGAAACACTCATATCTTTAGTTAAAGCAAAATAAAATTCATCCTTGATAATGGCAAAGAGTATAGCCGAGTATACCCGAAAGCGTTTGGCAAAATAAAACATTTGGTCAATTTTTACATACTTTAGGTCCTGAAAAGAAACAAAAGCATAAGATCAATTGAAAAATTATATAAAAAACAAATCCATGACATTCTAGCTGCCATTTTTAATGAAACTTGCATAAAAGAGGGATTGCTACCTAAATACATAATATATATATATATATATATATATATATATATATAAATGTGTGTGTGTGTGTGTGTGTGTGTGTGTGTGTGTGTGTGTGTGTGTGTGTGTGTGTGTGTGTTGACGCGAGGACTAGAGAAAAAATTGGGGATACTAAAAATCAAACAATTGCAGAAATTTAAATACCTGGGAAGTATTCTAGCAGAAGACACCACGTGTGACATTAAGATCTGAAGACGTAATGGGATGACTAAAGATAGATTCTAAAAAACTATGCAGAATATTAACAGATAGAAAATATTCGGTAGAAACAAATAAAAATGTAGTGGACTTTTAAGTAATGTCTGTCATTTTGCATGCAGTGAAGTCCAGACAATCTCCTCAAAAATGAAGAGGAAACTTGAAGCAACAGAAATGTTGTTCTACAGAAAGATGCTGAGGATACTATGGACCGAACATGTGAGTTACTATAAAGTTTAAGGTGAATGGAAACACAAAAGAAACTTATAATTAATTGCAGGAAGAGGCAGCTGAAGGTTATGAGGTACGTTATGAGAAGAGAGGTCTTGGAAAATTTGATACTCACAGGACAGAGACAGCGAGAGAGGAAAGCAGCGCTTAATATACTTCATTACTTAATATACCTAATATAATTCATTGTAGAACGGGGTTTGGAAGAAATGAGAATAAGACAAAACTTATTAAGTGGTGTAAGGCACAAGAAAATGTGGAGGGCCCTGATCGCTTCTGTTCTGAAGGGACAAGACACGTGACATTAAGAAAGGTTTACTTGATAAGCTCAAAGAATTTTCAGCACTTTTATATCTATTCATCTATATATATGTGTGTGTGTGTGTGTGTGTGTGTGTGTGTAAGTTAGTGTGCTTCTGTATGCGCGTGTAGGTGTATGTGCGTGCGTGTGAGGTGTACAACACACACACTGAAGCATATATGAGGAGAGAGGGGAGATAGAGAAAGAATGATATAAAGAAAGATAGAATTATGCATATATATATATATATATATATATATATATGCATAATTCTATCTTTATATATAAATCTTTATATATATATATATATATAAAGATAATATGGGTGTGGCTACTTGTGTGTAAAGGTTGTTTTTAGTCATTTTTCAGTACTGGGCGCTTATTTAATCTAGCGCATAATGTACAAATAACGTCTATTGATCTTGGCTCAGCCTTCCCTCTGTTGTTCAGACACCGTCCCAGCTCAACTCTATCCCGCCACAACTCAAAGCTCCCAATCTTCGTTCCGGCCTCACCTCACCTTACCACCTCGTCAATCCTACGTTTGTACAAAATCTGGACTGATCCAACACCTCCACCCAACTTCAAGTCGAGGCTCTGACCTCCACCGTATCCGTTTTGGCTGCAAGTCTCCAACGGCTTAAAACGTCTGTAGTCCCGGTGCTGGGATCCCAAACACGCGGGATTGTTTGTTAATTCAATCTGAAATAACAGCTGTAATGTATGCGGTTTCTACGATGTTTGTCATTGGAATTGGGTCTGGATTAGTGACGGCAGATAGAAATAGCCTGATCCGGTCAGAAAAGCTTCGCACATATAAAGGAGTTGGTCAGAGGATTCGATGAGGCCGAGTTATAACCATAATTCTTTGTAAATATACGTACATATCGTGAGAGCGAAAGAGAACGCATGGTTGATAAATAAGAAACACGTTGAGATAGCCAGCTCGCTTGTTAGCTGGATAAGGTTAAAGAGAGAGAGAGAGAGAGAGAGAGAATAAGACAGAGAGAGAGAGAGAGAGAGAGAGAGAGAGAGAGAGAAATTTATATGTAATAGAGACGGAAACAAACAGGCAGGTACATAGGTAATGCCAAGCTTGAAATGAAGAATGTGAGTAAGATATAAAGAGGAACAGACTAATATAGATAGAGAATATAAAAATAGATAGATAGATAGATAGATAGATAGATAGATAGATAGATAGATAGATAGATAGATAGATAGATGAGGGGAATTGAAATATACGGGTTTGTCATAGACGCTGAAATAAACATACGGATAGATTGTTAATATAAGGTTTGATTCCCGACGTTTCGACTGCTGTACGCTTCGGCTGCTTTCAGCTGATTAAAATTGCGAACCGAAACCTGATTTCGTCCATCAGGTTTAACGTAAAAACGCCGTGACTATGGCAACAAGGATGAGGACATGTTTCTGAACAATGTCAATAATTATAATGTGTATTCTCAGGAATATAAACGTATAGATAGATATTATAAAGCTTAACGTAGATAGAAATCATCTTCAATCTCACAATTTACACCCAATGGTGTGCAGGGCAGTAACTTTTTGTTACTGTTTCCGTAACAAACTGTTTTTTACGGGACACGGTTGTTAGGCCTGCTCCCAACCCCCAAACTTGGTGGACCGGTGGACCATTCTGGATCTTTACGTTTACAGCACCTGGTATTTCCAAACGGTCACCCATCTAAGTACTGACCAGGATTGATGTTGCTTAACTTCGTTGCTCGGACGAATCGAAGTTAAGCAACATCAATCCTGGTCAGTACTTAGATGGGTGACGTTTGGAAATTTATATTTCTTTCTATAGTCTACGGATTCAACACGATATAGCCGTAGACTATAGAAAGAAATATAAATTGTTAATATAAGATAAATAGACAGACGAATAAATTCGGTTAAGTGCCATGCATGATACACGATTGGCGATCAATTCTCTTTCGATTCATGATTGAATAGGCAGAAAATTTTCCTGCTGTAGACTTCGGTTTCTTTCTGCGGTAGACTATAAGACGAGGTTTGTCCTGCTATCCAACTCATTGCTGGGTGAAGATAGATTCTTCGCTTCCAAACAGTATTTAGCGTAAAGAAAACTACAGCACATCCTACAGAATGTAACTGAAGAGAGTGACAAGAAGGGACTACAAATAAACTGCAAGAAAACCGAATGCATGGTCATCAGCAAAAAGAGCAACCTAAAATGCCAAATACAGGTGGGAGACAATAAAATCAAGAGGGGACAAAAATTTAAAAACCTGGGGAGTGTTCAGACAAAAGATGGAAAGTGCGACACAGAAATCCAAAGGCGAATTGGCATGGCAAAAAACACGTTCCAGAAGCTGAATAAAGTATTAAGAGACTGGAAAATTTCGTTTGAAAAAAAGAAGAGAGTACTAGATTGCTATGTGATAACAGTTCTTCTATATCAATGAATGCTGGACAATCTCATGGTAGATAAAAGAAAACTTGAAGCAACTGAAATGTGGTTCTACAGAAGGA
>JBBBDQ010029610.1:1035000-1037500 GCA_037127315.1 Ascarosepion bandense
ATAGATAGATAGATAGATAGATAGAAACAGACAGATAGATAGATAGAAAGAATAGATAGATAGATAGATAGATAGATAGATAGATAGATAGAAACAAATACATAGATAGATAGATAGAAACAATGAGATAGATAGATAGATAGATAGATAGAAACAATGACATAGATAGATAGATAGTAAACAAATGGAGAGATAGATAGATAGAAACAATGACATAGATAGATAGATAGAAACAATGAGATAGATAGATAGATAGATAGATAGATAGATAGATAGATAGATAGAAACAAATAGATAGATAGATAGAAACAATGAGATAGATAGATAGATATAGAGAGATAGATAGTTAGATAGATAGAGAGATAGATAGATAGATAGATGGACAATGGAGATAGATAGATAGATAGATACATAGATAGATAGATAGATAGATAGATAGATAGATAGATGGAAACAATGAGATAGATAGATAGATAGATAGATAGATAGATAGATAGATAGATAGATGGAAACAATGAGATAGATAGATAGATAGATAGATAGATAGATAGATAGATAGATAGATAGATAGAAACAATGAGATAGATAGACAGAAACAATGGGATAGATAGATAGATAGATAGATAGAAACAATGAGATAGATAGATAGATAGATAGAAAGAAATACCATAGATAGATAGATAGAAACAATGAGATAGATAGATAGATAGATAGATAGATAGAAACAATGACATAGATAGATAGATAGAAACAATGAGATAGATAGATAGATAGATAGATAGAAACAATGACATAGATAGATAGATAGAAACAATGAGATAGATAGATAGATAGATAGATAGATAGATAGATAGATAGATAGATAGATAGATAGAAACAGATAGATAGATAGAAACAATGAGATAGATAGATAGATAGATAGATAGATAGATAGATTGATAGATAGATAGATAGATAGATAGATAGATAGATAGATAGATACATGGAAACAATACGATAGATAGATAGATAGATAGATAGATAGATAGATAGATAGATAGATAGATAGATAGATGGAAACAATGAGATCGATAGATAGAAACAATGAGATAGATAGATAGATAGATAGATAGATAGATAGATAGATAGATAGAAACAATGAGATAGATAGATAGAAACAAGGAGATAGAGAGATAGATAGATAGATAGATAGATAGATAGATAGATAGATGGAAACAATGCGATAGATAGACAGATAGATAGATAGATAGATAGATAGATAGATAGAAACAATGAGATAGATAGATAGATAGAAACAATGAGATAGATAGATAGATAGATAGATAGATAGATAGATAGAAACAATGACATAGATAGATAGATAGATAGATAGATAGATAGATAGATAGATAGAAACAATGACATAGATAGATAGATAGAAACAATGAGATAGATAGATAGATAGATAGATAGAAACAAATGATAGATAGATAGATAGAAACAATGGAGATAGATAGATAGATAGATAGATAGATGGAAACAATGAGATAGATAGATAGATAGATAGATAGATAGATAGATAGATAGATAGATAGTAAACAATGAGATAGATAGGTAGATAGATAGATAGATAGATAGATAGATAGATAGATAGATAGATAGATAGATGGATAGATAGATAGATAGATAGATAGATGAGAAACATGATAGATAGATAGATAGATAGATAGATAGATAGATAGATACATAGATGGAAACAATGAGATAGATAGATAGAAACAATGAGATAGATAGATAGATAGATAGACAGAAACAATGAGATAGATAGATAGAAACAAGGAGATAGATAGATAGATAGATAGATAGATAGAGAGATAGAAAGATAGATAGATAGATGGAAACAATGCGATAGATAGATAGATAGATAGATAGATAGAAACAATGTAGATAGATAGATAGAAACAATGAGATAGATAGATAGATAGATAGATAGATAGATAGATAGAAACAATGACATAGATAGATAGATAGATAGATAGATAGATAGATAGATAGAAACAATGACAGATAGATAGATAGAAACAGTGAGATAGATAGATAGATAGATAGATAGATAGATAGATAGATAGAAACAGACATAGATAGATAGATAGAAACAATGAGAGATAGATAGATAGATAGATAGATAGATAGATGGAAACAATGAGATAGATAGATAGATAGATAGATAGATAGATATATAGATAGATAGATAGAAACAATGAGATAGATAGATAGAAACAATGAGATAGATAGATAGATAGATAGATAGATAGATAGATGGAAACAAGGAGATAGATAGATAGATAGATAGATAGATAGATAGATAGAAACAATACATAGATAGATAGATAGAAACAATGAGATAGATAGATAGATAGATAGATAGATAGATAGATAGATAGATAGAAACAATGACATAGATAGATAGATAGATAGAAACAATGATAGATAGATAGATAGATAGATAGATAGATAGATA
>JBBBDQ010029610.1:1040000-1042500 GCA_037127315.1 Ascarosepion bandense
ATAGATAGAAACAGACATAGATAGATAGATAGATAGATAGATAGATAGATAGATAGAAACAATGACAATGAGATAGATAGATAGATAGCTAGATAGATAGATAGAAACAATGCCATAGATAGATAGATAGAAACAATGAGCTAGATAGATAGATAGATAGATAGATGGAAACAATGAGATAGATAGATAGATAGATAGATAGATAGATAGATAGATAGATAGAAACAATGAGATAGATAGATAGATAGATAGATAGATAGATAGATAGATAGATAGATAGATACATGGAAACAATACGATAGATAGATAGATAGATAGATAGATAGATAGATAGATAGATAGATAGATACATAGATGGAACAGAGAGGATAGATAGAAACAATGAGATAGATAGATAGATAGATAGATAGATAGACAGAAACAATGAGATAGATAGATAGAAACAAGGAGATAGATAGATAGATAGATAGATAGAGAGTGAGATAGAAAGATAGATAGATAGATGGAAACAATGCGATAGATAGATAGATAGATAGATAGAAACAATGAGATAGATAGATAGAAACAATGAGATAGATAGATAGATAGATAGATAGATAGATAGATAGATAGATAGATAGAAACAATGACATAGATAGATAGATAGATAGATAGATAGATAGAAACAATGACATAGATAGATAGATAGAAACAATGAGATAGATAGATAGATAGATAGATAGATAGATAGATAGAAACAATGACATAGATAGATAGATAGAAACAATGAGATAGATAGATAGATAGATAGATAGATAGATAGATAGATAGATAGATAGATAGATGGAAACAATGATAGATAGATAGATACATAGATAGATATATAGATAGATAGATAGAAACATTGAGATAGATAGATAGAAACAATGAGATAGATAGATAGATAGATAGATAGATAGAAACAAGCAGATAGATAGATAGATAGATAGATAGATAGATAGATAGATAGAAACAATGTCATTGATAGATAGATAGAAACAATGAGATAGATAGATAGATAGATAGATAGATAGATAGATAGAAACAATGACATAGATAGATAGATAGATAGAAACAATGAGATAGATAGATAGATAGATAGATAGATAGATAGATAGATAGATAGATAGAAACAATTAGATAGATAGATAGAAACAATGAGATAGATAGATAGATAGATAGATAGATAGATAGAAACAATGACATAGATAGATAGATAGATAGATAGATAGATAGATAGATAGAAACAATGGATGATAGATAGATAGATAGAAACAATGAGATAGATAGATAGATAGATAGATAGATGGAAACAATGAGATAGATAGATAGATAGATAGATAGATAGATAGATAGATAGAAACAATGAGATAGATAGATAGATAGATAGATAGATAGATAGATACATGGAAACAATACGATAGATAGATAGATAGATAGATAGATAGATAGATAGATAGATATATAGATAGATACATAGATGGAAACAATGAGATAGATAGATAGAAACAATGAGATAGATAGATAGATAGATAGATAGACAGAAACAATGAGATAGATAGATAGAAACAAGGAGATAGATAGATAGATAGATAGAGAGAGAGAGAGATAGAAAGATAGATAGATAGATGGAAACAATGCGATAGATAGATAGATAGATAGATAGATAGATAGAAACAATGAGATAGATAGATAGAAACAATGAGATAGATAGATAGATAGATAGATAGATAGATAGATAGAAACAATGACATAGATAGATAGATAGAAACAATGAGATAGGTAGATAGATAGATAGATAGATAGATAGATAGAAACAATGAGATAGATAGATAGAAACAATGAGATAGATAGATAGATAGATAGATAGATAGATAGATAGATAGATGGAAACAATGAGATAGATAGATAGATAGATAGATAGATAGATAGATAGATGGAAACAATGAGATAGATAGATAGATAGATAGATAGATAGATAGATAGATAGATAGATAGATAGATGGAAACAATGAGATAGATAGATAGATAGATAGATAGATAGATAGATAGATAGATGGAAACAATGAGATAGATAGATAGATAGATAGATAGATAGATAGATAGATAGAAACAATGAGATAGATAGATAGAAACAAATGAGATAGATAGATAGATAGATAGATAGATAGAAACAATGACATAGATAGATAGATAGAAACAATGAGATAGATAGATAGATAGATAGATAGATAGATAGAAACAATGACATAGATAGATAGATAGAAACAATGAGATAGATAGATAGATAGATAGATAGATAGATAGATAGAAACAATGAGATAGATAGATAGATAGATAGATAGATAGATAGATATATAGATAGATAGATAGAAACATTGAGATAGATAGATAGAAACAATGAGATAGATAGATAGATAGATAGATAGATAGATAGAAACAAGGAGATAGATAGATAGATAGATAGATAGATAGATAGATA
>JBBBDQ010029610.1:1045000-1055000 GCA_037127315.1 Ascarosepion bandense
GATAGATAGATAGATAGATAGATAGATAGATGATGGAAACAATGCGATAGATAGATAGATAGATAGATAGATAGATAGATAGATATAGATAGATAGATAGAAACAATGAGATAGATAGATAGAAACAATGAGATAGATAGATAGATAGATAGATAGGTAGATAGATAGATAGAAACAATGACATAGATAGATAGATAGATAGATAGATAGATAGATAGATAGATAGAAACAATGACAATGAGATAGATAGATAGATAGCTAGATAGATAGATAGAAACAATGACATAGATAGATAGATAGAAACAAAGAGATAGATAGATAGATAGATAGATAGATGGAAACAATGAGATAGATAGATAGATAGATAGATAGATAGATAGATAGATAGATAGATAGATAGAAACAATGAGATAGATAGATAGATAGATAGATAGATAGATAGATAGATAGATAGATAGATAGATAGATACATGGAAACAATACGATAGATAGATAGATAGATAGATAGATAGATAGATAGATAGATAGATAGATAGATATAGATAGATACATAGATGGAAACAATGAGATAGATAGATAGAAACAATGAGATAGATAGATAGATAGATAGATAGACAGAAACAATGAGATAGATAGATAGAAACAAGGAGATAGATAGATAGATAGATAGATAGAAGATAGAAAGATAGATAGATAGATGGAAACAATGCGATAGATAGATAGATAGATAGATAGATAGATAGATAGAAACAATGAGATAGATAGATAGAAACAATGAGATAGATAGATAGATAGATAGATAGATAGAAACAATGACATAGATAGATAGATAGAAACAATGAGATAGGTAGATAGATAGATAGATAGATAGATAGATAGATAGATAGAAACAATGAGATAGATAGATAGAAACAATGAGATAGATAGATAGATAGATAGATAGATAGATAGATAGATAGATAGATAGATGGAAACAATGAGATAGATAGATAGATAGATAGATAGATAGATAGATAGATGGAAACAATGAGATAGATAGATAGATAGATAGATGGATAGATAGATAGATAGATAGATAGATAGATGGAAACAATGAGATAGATAGATAGATAGATAGATAGATAGATAGATAGATAGATAGATAGATAGATAGATGGAAACAATGAGATAGATAGATAGATAGATAGATAGATAGATAGATAGATAGATAGATAGAAACAATGAGATAGATAGATAGAAACAATGAGATAGATAGATAGATAGATAGATAGATAGAAACAATGACATAGATAGATAGATAGAAACAATGAGATAGATAGATAGATAGATAGATAGATAGATAGATAGATAGAAACAATGACATAGATAGATAGATAGAAACAATGAGATAGATAGATAGATAGATAGATAGATAGATAGATAGATAGATAGATAGATAGATAGATGGAAACAATGAGATAGATAGATAGATAGATAGATAGATATATAGATAGATAGATAGAAACATTGAGATAGATAGATAGAAACAATGAGATAGATAGATAGATAGATAGATAGATAGATAGATAGATAGAAACAAGGAGATAGATAGATAGATAGATAGATAGATAGATAGATAGATAGATAGATAGATAGATAGATAGAAACAATGTCATAGATAGATAGATAGAAACAATGAGATAGATAGATAGATAGATAGATAGATAGATAGATAGATAGAAACAATGACATAGATAGATAGATAGATAGAAACAATGAGATAGATAGATAGATAGATAGATAGATAGATAGATAGATAGATAGATAGATAGATAGAAACAATTAGATAGATAGATAGAAACAATGAGATAGATAGATAGATAGATAGATAGATAGATAGATAGATAGAAACAATGACATAGATAGATAGATAGATAGATAGATAGATAGATAGATAGATAGATAGATAGAAACAATGACATAGATAGATAGATAGAAACAATGAGATAGATAGATAGATAGATAGATAGATAGATAGATAGATAGATAGATAGATAGAAACAATGACATAGATAGATAGATAGAAACAATGAGATAGGTAGATAGATAGATAGATAGATAGATAGATAGATAGAAACAATGAGATAGATAGATAGAAACAATGAGATAGATAGATAGATAGATAGATAGATGGAAACAATGAGATAGATAGATAGATAGATAGATAGATAGATAGATAGATAGATAGATGGAAACAATGAGATAGATAGATAGATAGATAGATGGATAGATAGATAGATAGATAGATAGATAGATAGATAGATGGAAACAATGAGATAGATAGATAGATAGATAGATAGATGGAAACAATGAGATAGATAGATAGATAGATAGATAGATAGATAGATAGATAGATAGAAACAATGAGATAGATAGATAGAAACAATGAGATAGATAGATAGATAGATAGATAGATAGATAGATAGATAGATATAGATAGATAGAAACAATGAGATAGATAGATAGAAACACTGAGATAGATAGATAGATAGATTGAGAGAAACAATGACATAGATAGATATATAACAAAACAATGAGATAGATAGATAGATAGATAGATAGATAGATAGAAACAATGAGATAGATAGATAGAAACAATGAGATAGATAGATAGATAGATAGATAGATAGATAGATATATAGATAGATAGATAGAAACAATGAGATAGATAGATAGAAACAATGAGATAGATAGATAGATAGATAGATAGATAGATTGATAGATAGATAGATAGATAGGTAGATAGATAGATACATGGAAACAATACGATAGATAGGTAGATAGATAGATAGATAGATAGATAGATAGATAGATAGATAGATGGAAACAATGAGATAGATAGATAGAAACAATGAGATAGATAGATAGATAGATAGATAGATAGAAACAATGAGATAGATAGATAGAAACAAGGAGATAGAGAGATAGAAGATAGATAGATAGATAGATAGATAGATGGAAACAATGCGATAGATAGATAGATAGATAGATAGATAGATAGAAACAATGAGATAGATAGATAGAAACAATGAGATAGATAGATAGATAGATAGATAGATAGATAGATAGAAACAATGACATAGATAGATAGATAGATAGATAGATAGATAGATAGATAGAAACAATGACAATGAGATAGATAGATAGATAGATAGATAGATAGATAGATAGATAGATAGATAGATAGAAACAATGACATAGATAGATAGATAGAAACAATGAGATAGATAGATAGATAGATAGATGGAAACAATGAGATAGATAGATAGATAGATAGATAGATAGATAGAAACAATGAGATAGATAGATAGATAGATAGATAGATAGATAGATAGATAGATAGATAGATACATGAAACAATTCGATAGATAGATAGATAGATAGATAGATATATAGATAGATACATAGATGGAAACAATGAGATAGATAGATAGAAACAATGAGATAGATAGATAGATAGATAGACAGAAACAAATAGATAGATAGATAGAAACAAGGAGATAGATAGATGAGAGATAGATAGAGAGAGAGATAGAAAGATAGATAGATAGATGGAAACAATGCGATAGATAGATAGATAGATAGATAGATAGATAGATAGATAGAAACAATGAGATAGATAGATAGAAACAATGAGATAGATAGATAGATAGATAGATAGATAGATAGATAGATAGAAACGTGACATAGATAGATAGATAGAAACAATGAGATAGGTAGATAGATAGATAGATAGATAGATAGATAGATAGATAGAAACAATGAGATAGATAGATAGAAACAATGAGATAGATAGATAGATAGATAGATAGATAGATAGATAGATAGATAGATAGATAGATAGATAGATAGATAGATAGATGGAAACAATGAGATAGATAGATAGATAGATAGATAGATAGATAGATAGATAGATAGATAGATAGATGGAAACAATGAGATAGATAGATAGATAGATAGATAGATAGATAGATAGATAGATAGATAGATAGATGGAAACAATGAGATAGATAGATAGATAGATAGATAGATAGATGGAAACAATGAAGTAGATAGATAGATAGATAGATAGATAGAAACAATGGATAGATAGATAGGAACAATGAGATAGATAGATAGATAGATAGATAGATAGATAGATAGATAGAAACAAGCTGACATAGATAGATAGATAGAAACAATGAGATAGATAGATAGATAGATTGAGAGAAACATAATAATAGATAGATATATAGAAACAATGTGAGATAGATAGATATATAGATAGATAGATAGATAGATAGAAACAATGAGATAGATAGATAGAAATAAATGAGATAGATAGATAGATAGATAGATAGATAGATAGAAACAATGAGATAGATAGATAGAAACAATGAGATAGATAGATAGATAGATAGATAGATAGATAGATAGATAGATAGATAGATAGATAGATACATGGAAACAATACGATAGATAGATAGATAGATAGATAGATAGATAGATAGATAGATAGATAGATAGATGGAAACAGTGAGATAGATAGATAGAAACAGTGAGATAGATAGATAGATAGATAGATAGATAGATAGATAGAAACAATGAGATAGATAGATAGAAACAAGGAGATAGAGAGATAGATAGATAGATAGATAGATAGATAGATAGATAGATAGATAGATAGATAGATGGAAACAATGCGATAGATAGATAGATAGATAGATAGATAGATAGATAGATAGATAGATAGAAACAATGAGATAGATAGATAGAAACAATGAGATAGATAGATAGATAGATAGATAGATAGATAGAAACAATGACATAGATAGATAGATAGATAGATAGATAGATAGATAGATAGATAGATAGAAACAATGACAATGAGATAGATAGATAGATAGCTAGATAGATAGATAGAAACAATGACATAGATAGATAGATAGAAACAATGAGATAGATAGATAGATAGATAGATAGATGGAAACAATGAGATAGATAGATAGATAGATAGATAGATAGATAGATAGATAGATAGAAACAATGAGATAGATAGATAGATAGATAGATAGATAGATAGATAGATACATGGAAACAATACGATAGATAGATAGATAGATAGATAGATAGATAGATAGATAGATATATAGATAGATACATAGATGGAAACAATGAGATAGATAGATAGAAACAATGAGATAGATAGATAGATAGATAGATAGATAGATAGATAGACAGAAACAATGAGATAGATAGATAGAAACAAGGAGATAGATAGATAGATAGATAGATAGATAGATAGAGAGATAGAAAGATAGATAGATAGATGGAAACAATGCGATAGATAGATAGATAGATAGATAGATAGATAGAAACAATGAGATAGATAGATAGAAACAATGAGATAGATAGATAGATAGATAGATAGATAGAAACAATGACATAGATAGATAGATAGATAGATAGATAGAAACAATGACATAGATAGATAGATAGAAACAATGAGATAGATAGATAGATAGATAGATAGATAGATAGATAGAAACAATGACATAGATAGATAGATAGAAACAATGAGATAGATAGATAGATAGATATATAGATAGATAGATGGAAACAATGAGATAGATAGATACATAGATAGATATATAGATAGATAGAAACAATGAGATAGATAGATAGAAACAATGAGATAGATAGATAGATAGATAGATAGATAGATAGATAGATAGATAGAAACAAGGAGATAGATAGATAGATAGATAGATAGATAGATAGATAAATAGATAGAAACAATGTCATAGATAGATAGATAGAAACAATGAGATAGATAGATATAGATAGATAGATAGATAGATAGAAACAATGACATAGATAGAAACAATGAGATAGATAGATAGATAGATAGATAGATAGATAGATAGATAGATAGATAGATAGAAACAATTAGATAGATAGATAGAAACAATGAGATAGATAGATAGATAGATAGATAGATAGATAGATAGAAACAATGACATAGATAGATAGATAGATAGATAGATAGATAGATAGATAATAGATAGAAACAATGTCATAGATAGATAGATAGAAACAATGAGATAGATAGATAGATAGATAGATAGATAGAGAGATAGAAACAATGACATAGATAGATAGATAGATAGATAGATAGAAACAATGAGATAGATAGATAGAAACAATGAGATAGATAGATAGATAGATAGATAGATAGAAACAATGACATAGATAGATAGATAGATAGATAGATAGAAACAATGACAGATAGATAGATAGAAACAATGATATAGATAGATAGATAGATAGATAGATAGATAGATAGAAACAATGACATAGATAGATAGATAGAAACAATGAGATAGATAGATAGATAGATAGATAGATAGATAGATAGATAGATGGAAACAATGAGATAGATAGATAGATAGATAGATAGATAGATAGATAGATATATAGATAGATAGATAGAAACAATGAGATAGATAGATAGATAGATAGATAGATAGAAACAAGGAGATAGATAGATAGATAGATAGATAGATAGATAGATAGATAGATAGATAGAAACAATGTCATAGATAGATAGATAGAAACAATGAGATAGATAGATAGATAGATAGATAGATAGATAGATAGATAGAAACAATGACATAGATAGAAACAATGAGATAGATAGATAGATAGATAGATAGATAGATAGATAGATAGATAGAAACAATTAGATAGATAGATAGAAACAATGAGATAGATAGATAGATAGATAGATAGATAGATAGATAGAAACAATGACATAGATAGATAGATAGATAGATAGATAGATAGATAGAAACAATGTCATAGATAGATAGATAGAAACAATGAGATAGATAGATAGATAGATAGATAGAGAGATAGAAACAATGACATAGATAGATAGATAGAAACAATGAGATAGGTAGATAGATAGATAGATAGATAGATAGATAGATAGATAGAAACAATGAGATAGATAGATAGAAACAATGAGATAGATAGATAGATAGATAGATAGATAGATAGATAGATGGAAACAATGAGATAGATAGATAGGTAGATAGATAGATAGATAGATAGATAGATAGATAGATAGATAGATAGATAGATAGATGGAAACAATGAGATAGATAGATAGATAGATAGATAGATAGATAGATAGATAGATAGATAGATAGATAGATAGATGGAAACAATGAGATAGATAGATAGATAGATAGATAGATGGAAACAATGAGATAGATAGATAGATAGATAGATAGATAGATAGATAGATAGATAGATAGATAGATAGATAGATAGAAACAATGAGATAGATAGATAGAAACAATGAGATAGATAGATAGATAGATAGATAGATAGAAACAATGTGATAGATAGATAGATAGATAGATAGATAGATAGATTTATTGATAGATAGATAGATAGATAGATAGATAGATAGTATATAGATAGATAGATAGATAGATAGATAGATAGATAGATAGAAACAATGACATAGATAGATAGAAACAATGAGATAGATAGATAGATAGATAGAAACAATGAGATAGATAGATAGAAACAATGAGATAGATAGATAGATAGATAGATAGATAGATAGATAGATAGATAGATGGAAACAATGAGATAGATAGATAGATAGATAGATAGATAGATAGATAGATGGAAACAATGAGATAGATAGATAGATAGATAGATAGATAGATAGATAGATAGATAGATAGATAGATAGAAACAATGAGATAGATAGATAGAAACAATGGGATAGATAGATAGATAGATAGATAGATAGATAGATAGAAACAATGAGATAGATAGATAGATAGATAGATAGATAGATAGAAACAACACATAGATAGATAGATAGATAGATAGATAGAAACAATGACATAGATAGATAGATAGAAACAATGAGATAGATAGATAGATAGATAGATAGAAACAATGAAATAGATAGATAGATAGAAACAATGAGATGGATAGATAGATAGATAGATAGATAGATAGATAGATAGATAGATAGAAACAATGAGATAGATAGATAGAAACAATGAGATAGATAGATAGATAGATAGATAGATAGATAGAAACAATGAGATAGATAGATAGATAGATAGATAGATAGATAGATAGATAGATAGATAGATGGAAACAATGAGATAGATAGATAGATAGATAGATAGATAGATAGATAGATAGATAGAAACAATGAGATAGATAGAAACAATGAGATAGATAGATAGATAGATAGATAGATAGATAGATAGATAGATAGATAGAAACAATGAGATAGATAGATAGATAGAAACAATGACATAGATAGATAGATAGAAACAATGAGATAGATAGATAGATAGATTGAGAGAAACAATGACATAGATAGATATATAGAAACAATGAGATAGATAGATAGATAGATAGATAGATAGATAGAAACAATGAGATAGATAGATAGAAACAATGAGATAGATAGATAGATAGATAGATAGATAGATACATGGAAACAATACGATAAATAGATAGATAGATAGATAGATAGATAGATAGATAGATAGATAGATAGATAGATGGAAACAATGAGATAGATAGATAGAAACAAAGAGATAGATAGATAGATTAGATAGATAGAAACAATGAGGATAGATAGATAGAAACAAGGAGATAGATAGATAGATAGATAGATGGAAACAATGCGATAGATAGATAGATAGATAGATAGATAGATAGATGGAAACAATGAGATAGATAGATAGAAACAATGAGATAGATAGATAGATAGATAGATAGATAGATAGATAGATAGATAGAAACAATGACATAGATAGATAGATAGATAGATAGATAGATAGATAGATAGATAGAAACAATGACATAGATAGGTAGATAGATAGAAACAATGAGATAGATAGATAGATAGATAGATAGATAGATAGATAGAAACAATGACATAGATAGATAGATAGAAACAATGAGATAGATAGATAGATAGATATATAGATAGATAGATAGATAGAAACAATGAGATAGATAGATAGAAACAATGAGATAGATAGATAGATAGATAGATAGATAGATAGATAGAAACAATGAGATAGATAGATAGATAGATAGATAGATAGAAACAATATCATAGATAGATAGATAGAAACAATGAGATAGATAGATAGATAGATAGATAGATAGATAGAAACAATGACATAGATAGATAGATAGAAACAATGAGATAGATAGATAGATAGATAGATAGAAACAATGACATAGATAGATAGATAGAATCAATGAGACAGATAGATAGATAGATAGATAGATAGATAGATAGATAGATAGATAGATAAATGTTGAGATAGATAGATAGAATGAATGAGATAGATAGATAGATAGATAGATAGATAGATAGATAGATAGATAGATAGATGGAAAAACAATGAGATAGATAGATAGATAGATGGAAACAATGAGATAGATAGATAGATAGATAGATAGATAGATAGATAGATAGATAGATAGATAGAAACAATGAGATAGATAGATAGAAACAATGAGATAGATAGATAGATAGATAGATAGATAGATAGATAGATAGAAACAATGACATAGATAGATAGATAGATAGATAGATAGATAGATAGATAGATAGAAACAATGACATAGATAGATAGATAGAAACAATGATAGATAGATAGATAGATAGATAGATAGAAACAATGACATAGATAGATAGATAGAAACAATGAGATAGATAGATAGATAGATAGATAGATAGATAGATAGATAGAAACAATGAGATAGATAGATAGAAACAATGAGATAGATAGATAGATAGATAGATAGATAGATAGATAGATGAACAATGAGATAGATAGATAGATAGATAGATAGATAGATAGATAGATAGATAGATAGGTGGAAACAATGAGATAGATAGATAGATAGATAGATACAT
>JBBBDQ010029610.1:1077500-1085000 GCA_037127315.1 Ascarosepion bandense
ATAGATAGATAGATGGAAACAATGAGATAGATAGATAGAAACAATGAGATAGATAGATAGATAGATAGATAGAAACAATGAGATAGATAGATAAAAACAAGGAGATAGATAGATAGATAGATAGATAGATAGAAACAATGAGATAGATAGATAGAAACAAGGAGATAGATAGATAGATAGATAAATAGATGGAAACAATGCGATAGATAGATAGATAGATAGATAGATAGATAGATAGATAGATAGATAGATAGATAGTCTTCGCGTCATCCATAGTTTGATTAATGAATATTTTTGAGCGTGAAATTTTATAATTTCCAAAAAAAAAAAATGTTACAAAATAAAACTCTTTTATTTGTATTGATTAAGACCGTCTTATGAATTTTTATCACGAAAAAAATTACTTATTGAAAAAGAAAATAATTATTTAGATAGAAAATTCTTGAGAGTGCCGCTATGGTACATTACTAAAATATTAATCGTCGTCCCAGATTTTTTTTTAATATCTTCTTTTTAATGATATACTTCTTTGTCAAGCCAACATAACTAACCATAAAAATTGTGAGTAAAGTACAAGAAAACGTTTAAAACATTTTTTTTCTTTATTTAATATAACTAAACACAAATAATTTTTCAAATTAAAATAAAGCAAAAAGAAAATTCAATAACATGGGAAAAGAAATTCAATAACAAATTCTATTCACCTATGTGTATCAAATATTCACTTAGCATCCCGCTCGGTTTACTTTGACTTTTAGAGTTAACCTGAAGGATATTCATGTGCTTTCTGAGATTTCTTTGACATTTTGAAAACTTAACGATATTAGATTTTTTTTACTTGTGTTTATAAATATATTTTTCAAAATAAAATCCTCACATTTGCCTTGATAAATTCAATAGGAGAATGAAATGCAACGTAAAAGAGAAGTTTCCCTTTGGTTTTATTTCATATAAAGACACGTCTGATCTAAAGACGTCATCAGTGCGGTTTGAGAGTGGCCGTTCGATTTCTCAAATGATTAAGGCCAATGGAAATCATGTACTTTTTAATGTACTTCAACATTTGGAAAAACAATGTCGCTGACGTGACGTAGAGTCTCTATTAGAGATCCTATGTCGAAATGTACATCCGACACCTTTGAATTCTGAAACTTTTCTCTAATTTATATATATATATATATATATATATATATATATGCTGATGCTGCTGCTTTGGTTGCTACATCGTATGCTGAAACGCAGGAACATGTAAATAGGTTTTCTGAAGCCAGTAAAGCATTTGGACTCACCATAAGTATAAAGAAATCTGAAGTAGTTCATCAGCCGTCTCCTCATCAAAAACAAGTATATGGTGTGAAACAAAAACCTCCAGTTCATTCTTTTCCTGATGACTGCATGGCAGTAGGTAGGAAGAGTTTGAAATATGTTAAGTGTTTCACATATTTAGGTAGCATTGTGAACTCAAACGGATCTCTTGACGATGAAATTGTAAATCGTATAGCGTAGGCAACATCAGCTTTTGGTAAACTTTGGCACTGCTTGTGGAATGACAGAGGTATAAACTTGGAAACAAAAATCAGAGTTTACAAAGCTGTTGTTCTTACAACTCTCTTGTACGGTGCTAAGACTTGGACCCCTTACCGCTCACATGTAGTGCAGATGGATGTGTTTCACAAACGCTGCCTTCGCACAATATGCGGATTTATCCTGAGGGAGAGGGTATCCAATGCTGATCTGTTTGCAAAGTGTAGTGTCATTGGAATTGAAACTTTACTTAAACAGTGTCATTTGCGTTGGGTCGGACATGTCGTCTGAATGAGTGACGATAGAATGCCTAAAATACTTTTGTACGGTCAGGTTCAGCATGTTAAATGGCGTGTTGGCCGCCCATTGCTGAGGTACAAGGATAAGCCTAAGTATAATCTGACAGCAAATGACATTCCACTGTCAACTTTTGAACAAATTTCTTCTGACAGAAACTATGGAGATTGACGTGTCACATTGCCTTACAAGTTTTTGAATCAGAAAGGGTACAAAAATCTCAGAGAATCAAGAGAAAAGAGGAAAGAAGTAGCTGCCAGACCAAGTGGCATTTCGTTGAATACATTTTCGTGCACGACTTGTGGTCACGCCTGCAAGTCACTGGTGGGGCTCAGGTCCCATAAAAGACATAAACACAGAAACTGGAATTAGTTTTTTTGAGACGCTGATACGTCGAAATCGAAGGGAGAGTCCATCATATATATATATATATATATTGTTATCCGCAGACAGATCTCTTTCGCCGTATCACAGCTCATCAGTACGGTTAGACTCCGATTGCTTTTCTACCTAGGATTGAAACCCGACCAAAATGGCATCTGTCGGCGACTCTACCCCTGACCTATGGGCGTTCGGTGGAAGTAGGCAGACTTTACGGAAATCAACGAAACTGGTTATAAACAACCGACAATTTGAAATGATTTATTTGAACATTATATTTCATCGATACTCGTATTTAAGTAGATATTCTGTTTATAATCAAATAGTATTATCATAAAATTTATCGTAAATAATCAGGTCGGTAGAAGTAAATATATAATACTGTTTGATTAAAAATAGAATGTCTACTTAAATACAAGTATCGATCAAAAATAATGTTCAATCATTTCATATATGTATATATAAAAAATAAACACTTTCCACTCAAATACCTGTATCCATTAAAAAATAATAATGTTAAATAAATAAGAATTCAAATATATATACAGAGTGAGTATTCCATTAAGATGTTATCAGTAAATAAAACGGTGTTATTGACGAAAATTTTAATTGATCTTACTATTAAATCATGTTATTTGAGTCATGACAATTATGTGCCAAAATAATATCGCATAAATGTCCACCAAAGTTTCAGTGACACAGGTTCATTCGGTGGTCAGAATTTTTAATGGCGTCTCTGCATAGTTGCACCTGGATCTTACCAATAGTTCTTATTATCTCATCTTTCAACTATTGAGTTGTTGGCATAGACCTGACGTTTGAGATGACCCCAAAGGAAGAATTCTAAAGCCGTCAAATCGCAAGATCATGTTGTACAATTGACTACACTGTTTCGACAGATGATGCAACCTCGGAACTTCTCATTTAATAAAGCCATTGTTGGATCATCTGTATAGCATTGTGGCACAGTCAATTTGAAACCACAAATCTTCGACATCCATAGCATTCAATTTAGGCCATAATTGCGATGGCTCAAATAACATGATCTAAAAGTGAAATCAATAAAAATTCACCAATAACACTGTTGTATTTACTGTTAACTTCGATCCATTTAGTAATATTTTCATTCCAAATGTTTAGAAAGTAAATAACTACAAACAGTGATTATATATATCTAAACTTATTTATAAATGAAAAGTTGTGTGTGTATGTGTGTGTCTGTGTGTGTGTCCGTTACCTATAGACTCCGAAACGGCTGAACCGATTTTCTTAAAAATTTACACAGTTGTACTATAAGCGTCTGCGAGTGTTCTTAGCTAGGTTTTGTGTCGAGGTACCCCCGATAAATATCCCCCGATAAATATCGCAAATCGATAATCGAAAAAATCGGTTTATAGAAGGAATGGTCCGATTTAAATCAAATTTGATACACTCATAGACAAAGACATAAGAAACGATATTCAAAAGTTTCAAGGTTGCATTTCTTACATTAGTGCAGAAAATCGATAAGCTATATATATATATATATATATATACATATATATATATATATATATATATATAAGACAAGATGTTTGTGTGTGTGTCTGTTTATCTGCCTGTGTGTCTATTTTTTTCAGTCCTTTAATTTTAGTTTTTGCTTCGGGTTTGGATAATGATCTGTCGTATATGGGAAGTGCCTGAAACCTATATTCCCGATGGACGACTTACGAGAGAAATGCATAGACGAAACATTTTTTTTTGCTATGATACAGGGTCCCCTGACCTCTCTAGGTAAATGTTTATAGAGTCAGATTTTATACGGATATGAAGTAATTAGGAAATCAACCTCTTGGGAGTCAGTTCCAAAAAGCAACAATTTGTCAAAAGAAGCTCTTCGACTGGAACTTGTACCTCACCAATGAAATACGATACGATGGTAATGAAGATGGCTTGCTCTAACATTTATAGTATAGCAGGTTTTAGCCGTGAAGGTTAGAACTCGTTGAAATAAAGAAGGTAGTTCGTCTGAGCACTTTTCATGGAAATAGAAACAGAGCAGCAAATGGTGCGAGAAAAGTATTGTAGTGTGAAATATAATTTGTCACAATCGATGATTGTGCACGCACTAACGTACCGAAGGTTCGAGTGTTTCTGACAAAATATACAAAATCCAGGCAAAAACCATCCATAACTGTTGGGGAAGGTTGGCATTCCAGAAATGC
This sequence comes from Ascarosepion bandense, assembly GCA_037127315.1. NCBI lineage: Eukaryota > Metazoa > Mollusca > Cephalopoda > Sepiida > Sepiidae > Ascarosepion > Ascarosepion bandense. Next base: position 1,081,907 of record JBBBDQ010029610.1, read on the forward strand.
TTGAGGAGTCAACAGGCGTATTCGATAGCAAACAGCCATTAAAATTAAATATTCACGAACCAAGACTAAGTGCTTAAGCACTGTTTTCAAAATTTCAGCGGCAGCGTTTTGACTTCGCATCGTTTTGAACTCAATATCTAGAACCCAGACAAAAATCATCTACCATTGTTAAAATATCATCCTTACAAGATATTTTAACAAATCGCAGAATATCCTGGCCATGGTCTTCACATTGTGTACCATAAGTAAAGGCCTCTGCAGTATAGTGGCAGATTGGCATACTAGATGCTCTTGAGGTGATAACGGACGTAGTTAACAATTCACGAACCAAGAATCAGCGCTTATACGAGGCTATGAGAAACTCTTTAATAGGCTTAGCAGCTATGTATTATGCGATTGTGGGTCGTGGTGCAGTGGATATCGACTCGGTACAAAGAATCGGTGAGCCGAGTTCGAATTCCCGGTGAATTCGTTGCATTCACTTACGAACAAATACTCTTGGGAAAGGCATTAATCCGTTTCTTCCCCCCAGTTATGGGTTAAATAACAGGACAGATTGGGTTCTGTAATAGTGGTTGGTAACCAGTCAACTGCAGAGCGTAATGGCAACCTACTGCGAGATAATCTTCTGCCCAGTCAGTCAAGTCTCTTTCGAGACATGATCGCCCAAGCGTATATCTCGTATGACCCTTAACTGATCTATATTATAATTCTGCTTGTCCCTTCCTTAGTTATTTAGTTCCTATGTACGTTACACTACTCTCTCTACACGAGCTTTTTCTTCCTCTCTATCTTTTTACTCTCCTCAGTCTTTTGCTCACCTTTGCCAAACGGAAGGGTAGTAAAGAGTGAGAGAGTAGGAGGAGAGATCCTATAGCAGTATCGTATCAGTAGCAGCTTAAGCTGGTGGTTGTAGAGTAATTCTGTGTGTGTGTGTGTGTGTGTGTGTGTGTGTGTGTGTGTGTGTGTGTGAGTGTACTCTCCAATATAGTAAAAATAAGTAGGTTTGTTGTCGTATCCCGCGATCTAATACCGAAATTTCTGGCCTCTACACCCTTGGCCATTACTCAGTTGGACATTTCTGTTTACAATGAACACAGGAACCTTTAAAGTAACTTTAATTCTTTCTTTAAATTTTTTAATCCCCTCTAACATTTTTGAAATTTTGTCAGAAAGTTTTAGTTTTGATTTGAGTTAGCGGCTAAAGAAACGTTGCGACTGTTTTACAATGGAAACGTAATAATTGCAACAGACACTTTTTTTTTCGGTGACAAACACATTAATTTGGACATTCTCTCAAAAATCAAATAATCGTCGGATTTTAATGAAACTAAATTGTTTTTGAAATTATTATTTTTTTAAAATATTGATTAATATGTTTACAATAGACACAGGAACCATGATTTTTCAGTAATAAAAAACATTTTCTCGTTCAAAATCTCACAGAAAAGTAGCTTCTATGGACATTACTTTTATAGATATTTTAATAAAATTAAAATCTGTGTTATCGTTATTCTATTATTCAATACATTTATGTTTGAAAACGTTGCTGTCATTTTTAGTATGACGAAGTAAAATTTTTCCAGGAAATTATAATTATCCTTCCGTGGAAATTCCATGGGTTCCAATAGTACAAATAAATGCGATGAATGAGTCACTAATAAAGAAAGAAAGATAAATAACAAGGCTTCAACAGCAGCAGTAGCAACTGTAACCAAAAGAGAAAAGGCTTCCGAGGAGCAGCCAAACATGACAAACAGCAGCAGCAGCCCCCATCATCAGCAAGTTAGGTTTAAAGCTCAAACAGTGAACTGTACTGCGGTGTATTAGACTGGTAGATTTTATTGTCGGAGCGTTGGTTAGGATTTTTTTTTTATTATTTTTAGTGCAACACCTGGGTGGTGCTGTTTGTACACCTTTTTACAAATTAATTTCACATTTGCCATGATCACGTTTGTGCCGTCTTTTTGCGTTGCTTTTTATCTTCCGACCGTAATCCCATCATCAACAGCTTAAGTTCAAACCTTAAACATTGGACTGTTTTGCGCTTCATTCGATTAGTGGATTTTAATGCCATACCTTTGGTCCGGATTTTTTTATTATTATTGTTAGTGCAACATCTAGGCAGTGCTTTCCACCCTAGTACAAATTAATTGAAACAAAGTGAATAATATCTTCTTCGGATCTTTCACACTTGCTCTGATCACGTTTACGTCGTCTCTTTACCTTACTTTTTATCTTTCGACCCAATTTTCATTTACGTTTTAGAGTGATGGATCTAGTTTGTTTTTCCGCTTTGATGACTGGACTGACAGTTGAAAGGTTGTTACATACATTATCCACAATCGCTCTGTAAGGCTTGCCAGTGTGTTCGTGCAACAACAAATTGTCCTACGCTTCCTTGGATTAATGTTCATTGCAAACAATGACCGTAGAACAACTAATCGACGGTCAAGACTGATAAATATTTGATGAAATCACGAGTGAAGCAATATATTTCAAGGCCAAATATATTTCATCTTCCACCTCGAAAAAAATTCATATTATTGCACATCACTTCAGCGCATCTAAAGCTTACTGCATATTGAAAGAAAGAAAAATAAAGTAGTTGTTTTAATTAATTTGCACAAAAGTGTACGTGGACTTAGTAGAAACGGAGCAGTCAGTAACTGATAAAAACGTATTTTTAAATTTAAAATCATCGTGCTTGTCTCATGCGGACTGTTTTCTTATCTATCTAAACTTATTTATAAATAGAACTTTGTCTCTGTGTGTGTGTCCGTTACCTATATACACCGAAACAGTTTAACCGATGTTCTTGAAAATTTACACAGTTGTACCATAAGCGTCTGCGAGTGTTCTTAGCTAGGTTTTGTGTCGAGGTATCCCCGATAAATATCGAAAATCGAAAATCGAAAAAATCGGGTTATAGAAGGAATGGCTCGATTTTAATCCAATTTGATACATTAGTAGACATAAGAAACGATATTCAGAAGTGCAAAACATTGATAATATATATATATATATATATATATATATATATATATATATATAAGGCAAGATGTTTGTGTGTGTGTCTGTTTATCAGTATGTC
>JBBBDQ010029610.1:1087500-1110000 GCA_037127315.1 Ascarosepion bandense
ATGTCTCCGTCTATCAGTCCTCAGTTCGATTTGTTACCTTTTCTTCCTTTAACGTTTCCCCTCCTCTCCCGACTGCTTCCTTCCAGACAGCATTTCTGACAATATAGATAAAGCTACTTCCTCCCACCCATTCGCTCACATATTTGTATTCGGAGATCTTAACGCCCATCATGCTGAGTGGCTTAAAGACTCTGTTACTGATTCAGCTGGCATCCACGCCATGAACTGAACCATTTCCCAATCCCTTACGCAAGTAGTGAACTCCCCCCCCCACACACTCTCTCTCTCTCTCTTTCTCTCTCTCTCTCTCTCACTCTCTCTCTCTCGGCACCTGACTCCTGCCAAGTCTCGCAGCTTTGCCCTTTCGGCAACTCCGACTATGCTGTTTTCTCTCTTAATATTTCTCTCCATTCACACTCCCCCAGTGGAGCCTTCTACCTATAGGACCTCCTACTGCTACCAGAGTGCTGACTGTGACACCTTTCGCGATTCCCTATGCGATGTCACTCGGGGAAAAGTGTTCGATCTCCCAGTTGATGATTGTGCCTCGAGATTTCGTCCTGGGCGAAAGCTGGCACTGATGCCATCATACCTGCCAGTCTCAATTTTCGTCTCAAACCTCATTACTCCCCTTGGTTCTCTCCTGCCTGTTCGGCCGCCATTGCCCACGGGAATCACTACTTTCGCTTATTTCGGAGACAACCACCTGACCACAATAGGCGCCTATCCATGTCTGTTCGTAATGAGTGCAAGAGAATCCTGAATGACGTCAAGCAGTTGTTGTTTGCTGAGAGAATAAGACAGAGCATAGGACTATTGGGGGTTATGCAAACACGTGCTGAACAATAGCAAATCTTCTACCCCTCTCTTAATCAATGAATTTGAGGTCCTCACTGCATCAGTGGACAAGGCCGAGTGCTTTGCTCGCAGATTCTCATCCACCTCCACATTTGACTCATCTGAAGTACCCTCACCCGACTTCCCTATTAGAACTGAGGCTAAACTGTACGATATATACATTACCCCGACATCAGTATCTCGAGTAATATCAAAACTTGAGGCCCATAAGGCGAGCGGTGGTGATGGAATTCCGGTTATTGTCCTTAAGAAATATGCCCCTGAACTCTCCTCTGTCCTCTCTAAATTGTATAACTACTGCCTTTCTGTTTCTTATTTTCCTGCATGCTGGAAGTCCTCTTCAGTCGCTCCTCTGGTGAACTCAATCCAAATATCGCCCTATCAGCCTTCTACCGATTTTCGGGAAAGTGTTAGAGACCATCATTAATGCTGAAATAGTTCAACACCTTACTGCACATCAACTCTTCTCTGACAGGCAGTATGGCTTCCGCTTTGCCAGGTCCACGGCCGACATGCTAACGATCATTACAGAGTACATGTTCCAGGCCCTTGAAGAGTCCGGCGAGGCTCGTGCTGTTGCTCTGTATATCTCCAAGTCTTTTGACAGAGTTTGGCACGCTGGCCTTCTATGCAAGCTACGGGGTTACGGTATTACCGGACGCTTGCTTGATCCAATCTTTTCTAAATAAAAGCATAATGAAGGTCGTCTTGAATGGGAATGCCTCCGCATCCTACTGTACAAAAACTGGTGTCCCTCAGGGCTCTATCCTAGGCCCGACGTGGCTTGTAAATTTCAATTTGTCTAAGACCAAACTGCTGCTGAAAATCATCACAGGCATGGACCAAGAGGGCCTCTCTTAGAGCAATACAGTGCGCTTTCTCGGCCTTACCCACTCTTCCGATCTCAAGTGGAACAACTACATTGAGTCAATAGCTAAATAGACTGCTATGAAGGTTGTATCACTGTGTCGGACCAGGATGTCTTTCAAGCCTGAATCCATCCTGCATATATACAAATCAACCATTCATCCGTGCATGGAGTACTGCTGCCATATATGGTCAGGCGCCCCTGCTGTTCATCTCAGTGTTTATGACAGGCTCCAAAGGAGAATCAGTTATGTGATAGGTACCGACTTGGCGGCTCGACTCCAGCCACTTCCCCATCAACGGAATCTGGCTTCCCTTTGTCAGTTCTATATATACTTTCATGGCTTCTGCTCCGACGAACTTAGGTCACTGGTGCCTCTGCAACAGGTGTTTACTCGTGCAACCAGACTGACAAATGGGTCTCACCTATTCACATGTAGATCAACCAAATACAGACGACAATTCTACTCCTGCAGCATCTTTTCTTGCATTTCCAGCCTGTGGAACTCGCTTCCATATTCTTGCTTTCCTGACAACTCTAGAAATTTAAATGTAATGTCAATACTCATCTATTAACCACTTGACTCTAGTTCTTTTTTCACCACCCCGTATATCCTTTCCTTTCTCTCCACCTTTGCAACTGTCATCACACCTGTATTCCCATCATTCTTTTGCTCTTTTCTAACTGGTTCGTCTTTCTCTTCACTGTCTTCTATCTAATCTTTTTTACTCTAATGTAGCCCCTGCACATTAGTGGCGTTACGGCGTTGCTCGGGGTGATACGATATATATATATATATATATATATATACACTACCGGCCATAATAATTTCGGCCTACCCAGTGTTTTAAAATATGTACTTCATACTATATTTTAGTATTTATTGTCAAGTGAATAATTGTAAATCAAAATAGAATGGTTCTTTCGTTAATATTGCACAATAATATGCTCATAAAAATGAATTTATAAATATTTAATAATTACCTATATTGCAGTTTCATTAATGAAAGAATGAAAAAAAATTAGTGTGATTTGGACAAGTTCATCTTAGCTTCCTTGCCTTGTAAAATGTTGCAAATTAGTCATTATTGCTGGTAATCTTTTAGTTCAAAAATGTAATGCAGCAGTAGTTCTTATTTTCTTCAAACATGTTTTATGGTAATATTTTTTTTCCTTCAGAAATGTACCTTTGGCAATATTCTTCCTTCAAAAATGCATATTTTTCTATAAAAGTCTATTTTTATAATTTCTTAGTGTTTGGACTCCAGTTTGGTGATAAACCATTTGCTCATAGTTGAGACCCTAACAGGTGCTACGAACTCCGGTCAGGGTGGACGGTGAACAACAGCAATTAAGAGGTGGTTCCATGCTCCTCATAACTTCTCAATCAGAGACCTTTCCGCAGGATGCAGTTTGGTGTCATACATTCAGGACCAAGTTGCATATTTCTTCATGTACCATTCTTTCATGCATGTAATATTGCTGGCATATCTGGTTTGGTGCTCGTGCTATATTTTTTATTTCTTAATCATGTCACCCCAAGCAATGCATTCCACTGCCACTATAGCGCAGGGGGTTACACAGGGCGAAAGACGAGTTAGGATGTACATAGTTAGGAGAGAATGGGAGGGTTAGTGTGTTAAGAGGTGTCTATTGACCTTACATTTAAACTCCTGGAGATTGTAGCCGTCAGGGAAGCATGCATGCGGAAGGGAATTCCACAGGCGGGAAGTGCGAGAAAAGAAGCTGTTGGAGTAGAAATTGCGATTACATTTCATCAGTTTCACTGTAATAGGGTGGGACCTAGTTGCCAATCTAGTATCTCGTGCAAACTCACACCTAGATATATCTCGAGATTATTGGTAAGATTCAAAGAAGGGAGTGCAATGTAATTGATCCTGTCCTGCATAGGTAGCCAATGTTTGTCTGTCAATATATTACGCACGGCTGCCATTGTAGCTTCTTTCAATGCAGCAATATATGCAGACGATCATTCTAAGGTACGTCTGATCTAATGACGATTTCTCCTAGCGGACGCATGTCCCAATCTACGCATATTTTTCTAAGAAGATTTCTGAAATATTCAAGCTGCTAGATATGAATAAATAAATAAAATATATAATATTAAAAACAGCACATCTACTCAAATATGAGTATCATTAAAAACATTTAAAAAATAAATAATAAAAAAATAAAACGTATATATCTATATATATTAACATACACTGTTGACCAATATCTTCACATATGTTTTGTGTTTTAGCTTAATAGTGTTTCGAAAAACCAAAATAAGAATATGAAAGATAATTTTTGTTTTAGCATTTAAATGCCAAAATATGAACAGTAAAAATTAGGCTAAATGCTTCCTGGTCAAGAGTTCAAGGCCTGAAATAAAAGAAGTCCTAAAGCAATTCCCAAGAAAATGCGCCAAAATTTTTTTTCTAAGTCACTTTAGCATGGTCAATATAAAAGTCTGCAGAAGGTGGACACTGATATCAACAATATAGAATTTGGTGTCCACACATACGATATTTATACACGTTCTATCCCAGGTACTGATCACTTGTAGCCAAAGAAAACATATTTTATCTTCAATATATATATATATGTCGAAGATAAAATATGTTTTGTGTATAACTCCGACTGACACCAAATTGGTCGAGTTACGATCCCGGCCAGAAGCAAGTGGATGTGTCAAGCACACTGATGAGATGTGATACAGTGAAACAGGCTTGTATGTGGATGACTAATATATTATGCTCTCATTACGATTGAGCACTCTAGAGAAGAAAATTTTAAAAAACATGTTTCCACATCTGTGATATATGAGTGACTCTTCAGAAATGAAGTGAGTTCTTTCAGTGAGCGGCGTCTGTATACATTGATCATATACAACATGTTAAAATTTTTTCCCCTGATTCTATCCGCCTATGGCATATTGGTACCAACTCCGATTGACATCAAATCGGTCGGGTTTCGATCCCGGTCAGAAGCAAGTGGATGTGTCTAGCCACGCTGATGAGCTGTGATAAAGCGAAACAGGCTTGTATATATATATATATATATATATATATATATATATATATATATATATACACAAAATTTAAACATAATTACCCCCTCCGATGAAAACCACAACAGAGCTGCTTGTTTTTATTCTATAAAGATTAATACGGGGATCCAATATGCTATGTAAATTCATAATAAACTACGCACTATGGAATGTGCATTTTCTAACTGAATTTAATGCATATTTTAAAAATATACCTGAGGATTGCATAACGCATGAAATTCCGAGTTGTGCTGTCCCATCGGCGTATGACAATATGCATACTTATTAATAAATACATGTAAAGGATATTTTCATACTACATTGAACACTGTTTTATTAACGCCCGAATAATAGAAATTGGAGTAGATAGACTAAACTATCGCCCGGTTCACACTCCACCCTCATCTATTGAACAGGTGAAGAGGCTCATCCCTTGTTTCCTGTTTAGGGTGAGGTTTCCGGTTTTCTCTTTTCTAATCTTCTCTTATGTAGCCCCCTGCACATCAGTGGCGTTACCGCCTTGCTTGGGGTGATATGATTAAAAAAAAAAAAAAATACACATGTGCACTCTCATGTGTCTGTTTATTAATTAACTGTGAACTGTGATACAGCGAAACAGGCTTATATGTGGATGACTTATATATTATGCTCTCATTAGGATTGAGCACGCTAGAGAAGAAACATTTTAAAACTACTTCTGCGATATGTGCATTAGTCTTTAGGAATGAATTGAGTTCTTTCGGTGACTGGTGTGTATTCACTACTTATATACAAAACGTTAAAATTTCCCTTCTCTGATTCCATGCTTAGTGGGTAGCGACTCCTAATGACACCAGATCGGTCATATATATATATATATATATATATATATATATATATATATATACTATTTACATTATCTTATGACGATTGAGCAATATGGTGGAATGATAAACATTAAAAATATCAGTAGCTACTTACGCATTATTTACACATCGTTCATTCAGGAATTAATGTGAACACTCTCGGCTACTGGTTTGTGTTTCCTATATATATATATATAACACGCAAAGGGTTGCTTTCCTCTACCGAGCGCCCATATCTCAGAGAGAGATAGAGAGAGAGAGAGAGAATCGCCGACTGATGTCAATTCGGTCGGGTTTCAATTCTGGCTAGAAGCAATCGGATGTCTAACCGTACTTATGAACTGTAATACAGCAAAACAGGTCTGTTCGCGGATGACTTTTTTTTTTATCGTATCACCCCGAGCAAGGCGGTAACGCCACTGATGTGCAGGGGGTTACGTAATAGTGAAAAGATTGGAAAAGAGAAAGCCGGAAACCACATCCTAAACAGGGAACAAGGGATGAGCCTCTTAACTTGTTCAATAGACATGGGTGGAGTGTGAACCGGGTGATAGATATATATATCTAACATTGTGTGCCACCAAAGCAAATGGCTTTCTTCATGAGACTTTGTTTTTTTTTTTGGTTCCTTTTGTAATTGTCATAAAAATTTACCGATTAGTAAAACTGAAGCATTCTGCCATCAATTTTACACGAATTTTCGTAAAACTAAAAAAAAAAATTGTCGATTCCAAGATTTATTTTTGTATTATCAGTCTTGAGTTTAAAAGAAACTGGGTTTTTATTTGTCATTTTCTTGCTTGCGAAATCTACATTTTAAAATGCCTAATGTTACGAAACCAATAATGACTAGAATTTGCTGATGGTAGTTGAATAGATACATTTATTAAGTTCTTTATGCAGTTGATCTGGATGTACGGTTGCTTATATGCAAACTGGAAAAAAAAAATGGAAAAAAAATACTAAAATGTTGAATCGAGTTCAATAAATATCTTTCCATGATTTTATCCTACCAAACAATTCTGCATACGCACACACGCTCGTCTGCGCGATCAGTTTTTAAAGACTCATGTGAAATTAAATTCTCCTTGTTTCTTTTTTAATATAAAACTTATCTATAAATGGAACTTTGTCTCTGTGTGTGTGTGTCCGTTGCCTATAGACTCCGAACCGGCTGAAGTGATTTTCTTGAAAATTTACACAGTTGTACTATAAGTGTAAGCGAGTGTTCATAGCTAAATTTTGTGTCGAGGTACCTCCGATAAATATCGAAAATCGATAATCGAAAAAATCGGGTTATAGGAGGAGTGGTCCGATTTTAATCAAATTTGATATACTCATAGATAAAGACATAAGAAATGATATTCAGAAGTTTCAAGGTTGCAGTTCTTACAATAGTGCAGAAAATCGATTATATATATATATATATATATATATATATATATAAAAGGCAAGATGTTTCTGTGTGTGTCTGTTTATCTGCCTGTATATCTGTATTTTTTTTCAGCCATTTTATTTTTGTTTTTGCTTCGGGCTTGGCTCCAAGTAAGTATAATTGTAGTTCTTAGTCTCAGCCATGATACCATTTACTCAAAGAACTTATTTAACCTTCAATATTCAGTTTATTTGATATCGATACCAGGAAATCAAAATTTGACTTCCATCCATTCATTTTTTTCAGTCTACGGTTTCGCTTTAACTGGAAACAACTATTGCTTTTTAGTCTTTCGTGCCAACGTCCAAAGAATCTGAGCTGCAGGACCATGGATTAGTTTTGAATCTTTCATTACACCCGAGCAACTTTTTTTTTAATCATCTTACCCCAAGCAAGGCATTCCACTGCCACTATTGCGCATGGGGCTACATAGGGGAAGGTAAAGAGAATGAGTGGTTAGACATAGGGAATGTCAGGAGGAAGGTGACAGATGAGTAAGGATACCGAAGATGAGGGTTGGGCAGATGGGAAGAGTGTTTGATAGAATGGGAGCAGGTTAGTGTGTTAGGAGGTGTCTATTGACCTTACATTTAAACTCCTGGAGATTGTAGCCGTCGGGGAAGCAATCGTTTGGAAGAGAATTCCACAGTCGGGAAGTGCGAGGAAAGAAACTGTTGGAGTAGAAGTTACGGCTGCATTTTATCGGTTTCACTGTAAAAGGGTGGGATTTAGTTGCTAATCTAGTATCTCGTTCAAATACGTATTTAGGGGGCACTAGTGGTCTAAGTTCATCGGAGCAGAAGCCGTGAAAGTATTTATAGAAGAGACGCAGGGAAGCCACGTCGCGCCGGTGGGAGAGAGACTGCAGGCGGTCTGCCAACTCAGTATCTATCACATTACAGACCCTCCTCTGAACCCTATCGAGAAGCCCGAGGAGAACAGCAGGGGCACCCGACCAGATATGGCAGCAGTATTCAATGCACGGGCGGATGGTAGATTTATAAATGTGCAGGATAGATTCAGACGGAAAAAACTTCCGGGCCCTACACAGAGAACCGACTTTCATAACAGCGGATTTAGCAATGGATTCGATAAAGTCATTCCATTTGAGGTCCGCTGAAAGTGTGAGACCAAGGAGGCGCAGTGTTTTACTCTCTGGGAGGCAAGCCTGGTCCATGCTAATGGGAGGTAGGTGAGATTGTCGATGATGGTTAATTGAGAGTAGCTTCATTTTAGAAGCATTAAAATTTACTAACCATTTCTTACCCCAGTCCAATATGGATTGGAGGTCTTTTTCAATCTCGGCTGCGAGGTTAGCTTTGACGCCTACACCAGATTTTTGTAGGAGGCGAGAATAAACTGTGGTGTCATCGGCGTACAAACCTATTTGGGCTTTTATGGAATCAGGGAGATCATTAATGTATATCAGGAAGAGTGTAGGACCTAAGATGGAGCCTTGGGGGACACCTGCGTTTGTATGGTAGTTCTGGGAGGCATGTCCGCTTAATAACACCTTCATTGTGCGGTTAGAGATGAATGACTGGATTAGTTCAAACAAATGTCCAGTTATACCATAGCTCCGCAGTTTACATAGAAGGCCAGCATGCCAAACTCTGTCGAACGCCTTAGATATATCTAATGCAACGGTTCGGGCTTCGCCATTCCTGTCGAGTGCCTGGTATATGTAGTCGGTGATGGTCGTTAGCATATCAGCAGTAGACCTGGTGAAGCGGAAACCATATTGCTTGTCCGAGAGGAGCCTGTGTGCTGTGAGATGCTGAACTACCTCGGCGTTGATAATGGTGAGAAGTCGGGTGTCAAAACTCCAGTGATACATGTTTGGCTGATTATGTTTCGATAAAGACATGACTGACTGGGCAGATGATTATCCTGCAATAGGTTGCCGTTGATTTTATGCGGTAGATTGGTTGCCAGCCAAGGCAATAGAACCTAATCTGTCCTGTTATCTAAGCCATAACTGGAGGGAAGAGACGGATTTTCCCATGCTATCTGCGCGTTAGTGAATGCAAGAAATTCACCTGGATTTCGAACTCGTCTCGCCGATTTTTTTCCGAGCCGACATCCACTGCACCACAACGCACATCAAAATGATGAGTGGTATTTTGCTAGAAACTTCCATCTATCTCTCTTTCTCTCTTTGTCTCTAAAAAAATCTACTAAAAAAAACTGAATGAAAATTGAAAATATGACATACATAGAGAAACATCTTCTTTCTCCTACGAAATTGTTTTATGTTTCTCAAAAGAAAGAATATTAAAAAAGACCGAGAGATGGAGAAAGATTTATCTATTTTATATATATATATATATATATATATAAGGACCTTTTTTATGTACGTATTATATATCCAGCACTATTTTATTAGTATCTGCATTCAATGTGCAATATTTTATATTTATACATACTTAAATCTGTGTGCGTGTATGTGTGTGTTCTAACACGTAATTGTTCTGGTTATCAAATTCATGATGGGATTCCTTCAACTAAAAGAAAGGATATAAACTCGAAATGACAATTAAATTGGAAAGAATATGACAAAAATGTCTCAAGCGAAATGATGACAATTGGCAGTGACAAGCGAATCGATGTTCATTGCTTCTACGACCTCCGGACGCAGATGAGCTATGAGTTTTGACAAAAAATGTCATCAGTCGGCCAATGTATATGCTGCCCGTTAAGTAGCCGTATGGCGGGAATGGTGTGTTCTCATTTTGAAAAAGAGGTTGGGTCAGGAATTGATTTTTTTTTTTCAAGTTCGAGTGTTGGAAAGATACTTTCTTTCATTTTCTTTCTTTAATTTCTTCTTGTTTTTTTTTTCATCAATCCGCCATTTTATTCCATTTTTAATACAGCCGCTACTAAAACTGTAACATCGTTACCCTATTTCCCCTCTCAGTCTGCGTCTACAGTTTTTGTTGTTCTTCATTATTTTTGTTTCTCCTTTATTTTGTTACCTTATACCTTTTTATAATTTCTGCTCTATGTTCAAGAACTGAATCTTCTTCTTCTTTTTCGAATTCTTCTATTTTGCCCACTCCTTTCTCCTCTTCTTCTTCTTCTTCTTCTTATTTTCCTGCGCCCTACTCTTCTTCGCCATCTCCTCCATCTTTTTGTTTGAATTCTGCATGTCCTTCTTCCTATTCTTCTTTTTCGCCTTAATATTCTTCTTCTTCTTCTTCTTCTTCTTCTTCTTCTTCTTCTTCTTCTTCTATCTACTCTACTTCTTGTTCTTCCAATTCATCCTCTCCATCTTCTAACTCTTGGGGCGTCTTATCCATATTCTTCTTCTTTTTCTTCTTTTCTTTCTTCTTCTTCTACTCCGTATTATTATTCTTCCACTGACAAACACTTTAACATTTTTTCGCGTTTTCCTTATACATTTTCTTAAGCGATTTGGAAGAAATGTAATACTAAATAATATAGAAAAAGAATATTAGGCTTGGAAGCAATGTAATAGCACATAATATAGAAGAATAATATTCGGTTTAAAAGTAAAGTAATACTAAATAATATAGAAAAAATATTCGTTTTAGAAGAAATGTAATATTAATAAAAATACAAGAATCCTATTCGGCTTGGATGAAATGTAATACTAATTGATATAGAAGAATAATATTCGACATGGGAGAAATGTTATACGATATAATATAGAAGAATAATATAACATTTCTCCCAAGGCGAATATTAATTTTATACTACATAATATAGGAGAATAATATTAGGCTTGGAAAAAATGTAATACTTATTAATATAGAAATGTAATATTCGACTTGGAAAAAATATAATACTGAATACTATGGAAGAACAATATTCGGCTTGGAAGAAATGGAATACTAAATAATATAAAAGAATTATATTCGACTTGCTAGAAACTTAATACTAAATAATATAGAATAATAATATTCGGCTTGGGAGAAATGTAATATTAAATAATACAGAAGAATAATAATCGGCTTGGAAGAAATTTAATATTAAATAATATAGAAGTATATTATTCGGCTCGGAAGAAAAGTAATAATAAATATTATTGAAGAATAATATTCGGCTTGGATGAAATGTAATACTAAATAATATACAAGAATAAGGTTCTGCTTGGAAGAAATGTAATATATAGAATGATAATATTCGGCTTGCCCGAAATGTAATACTTAATATTATAGAATATTAATATTAGTCTTGACAGAAATGAATTACTAAATGATATAGAGGAATAATATTCGACTTGAAAGAATTGTAAGACTAAATAACATAGAAGAATAATATAATGAGATGATGTAACGTAAAGGAAAAATGGTAAAATATTTTCTGATTCGAAAAGGAAGAAGTTAGATAAGAAAAGTAAAGGCGAGAAAAAATATGAAAATGAACAAAATTGGTTCATATAAATCGGATATACTGCTTCTTCTTCTCCTGCTTCATTTTTCTCTTCTTGTGATTCTTCTTTTCCAAATCTTCTTTAACTGCTAATCGATCTACGTCTGTCTTATCTCGATATTCTTAAAATACCTCTCCTCTTTTTCTCCTTTCTTCATCTTCTGTTAATCGATCTGCCTTTGTCAATACTTAAAATAACACCCTTTTCCTCTTCTTCTTCTTGTAATAGTAGCTGATGTCCTTTTACTTCTTTTTCAATTACTAAAATTTTTCTCACTCGCTTCTTCTTTTTTACTCCTAAAATAACTCCTTCTTTTTTTGTTCCTCTCTTACTTGCTTATTAGTCTACTTCTTTATTTTCTCATCCTCAAATATTTTTATTTTCTTCTTCCTCTTCAATTAAATAATCAATCTTTTTCCTAACACACTTCACTTCTTGTTATTCCTTCTTTCTAGTTTCATTCGTCAATCGGATAATTTTTATCCTTTTCTGTTTTTAAAATCGATTTCTCCTTCCACTATTACGTTTCTTCTTCTTCTTTCCCTTTTGTTTCTTCTTAGATTTTATTTTTCAGCTTTTCTTTAATTTTTCTTTTTTCTATAATAATTAGTATTTTGTTTATACTTTTTAAGATTTTAATGTGATTGATGGCTAATATTTTAATGCGAGGTTACAGCAACTGGTGAAAATTTGATAATGTTCGCATTTTAAAACCATTAAAGCGAATTATAAAAGTGAAGAAACTCGAGGAAATTTTTTTTTTATGTAAAGAAGAAAAAAGAATCAGGAAAAAAGTTAAAGGAAAACGAAAAACAAAATCTATTTTTGTCTGTTGTCTTTGTGCGTTCTGTTAATGTTGAGAATTTAATTTTAATTAAAACATTGATCAACGGCACCAAAGAGGAATAAAATAATTGCTCAAACGAATTTACTTTTTGAAAATATATAAATATATCTCGCCATGATTCTATATCTTTCAAACATTATTTATCTACGCTATATATCAGTCCTGTTTGATGCTTGAAAAATCGTATCTGTCAGTTTTTGCTGCCGGCTATCGACGTTCAAGCGTGGTTTAGAGATTTCTAACTGAATCTCACAGTGTAGATAGAACACGTAAAGAAAGCTACAAGATCCCCTACAGAAGGTATCTAAAGAAAAACAAAAAAATGCACTAAACATAAATGACAAAAAAATGGTTGCATCGTCCGTGCATGGCATATTTCTGGCATATATGGTGAGAAGCCCCTGTTGTTCATCTCAGTGTTCCTGACAGGTTCCAAAGGAGAATCAATAATGTGATAGGTACCAACTTGGCGGCTCGAATACAGCCACTTCCCCACCGACAAGATGTGGACTCCCTTTGTCTGTTCTATAAATACTTTCATGGCTTCTGCTCCAACAAACTGAAGTCACTAGTGTCTTTGCAACAGGTGTTTACTCGTGCAACCAGATTGGCAACTGGGTCCCACCCATTCACAGTTAGATTAACCAAATGCAGACGACGATTCTACTCATGCAGCTTTTTTTCTCACACTTCCCGCCTGTGGAACTCGCTTCCATATTCTTGCTTTCCTGACGTCTACAACCTCCAGGAATTTAAATGCAATGCCAATACTCATCTTTTAGCCACGTGACTCTAGTTCTTTCTTCACGACACTGTATATCCATTCCTTTCTCTCCACCTTTGCAACTGTTATCTAACCTGTATTCTCATCCTTCTCTTGCTTCTTTCTAACTGGTTCGTCTTTCTCTTCACTCTCTTCTACTTAATCTTTTTCTCTTATGTAGCCCCCCTGCATATCAGTGACGTTACCGCCTTGCTCGGGGTGATACGATTAAGAAAAAACCCTCATCAGTAAAAAGAGGAGCCCAAAATACCAACAACAAGTTGGGATACTAAAGTCAAGCAGGTACAGAAATTTAACTACCCGAAAGAGGACGGAAACTGTGACACTGAGATTCGAAGGCGTATTGGCATGGTCAAGAATGCATTTCAAAATCTGATCAAAGTGTTGAGAGATGGGAAGATTTCGTTGGAAACAGAAAAGAGTAGAGGATTACTATGTGATACTTGTCCTAAATATGGCAGCGAATGCTAGGTAATCTCATCAAAGTTTAAGGAAAACTTGAAGCAGCTGAAATGTTCTACAACAAATACATCAAGAAAAGACAGCTGAAGTTTCTGGGACACGTAATGAGGAAGAAGTGCTTGGAGAATCTGATACTCCCAAGACAGATTAAAGAGAAAGAGAGACAGGGGAAAACAAAACACGACATTTTTGAGGAGATTGGGCAAATGGATGGCAGAGCGGGGTTTGGAAAGGTAACACGAGAAAGCAGGCTAAAACCCACAAAAATAGGGAGATGTGAAAGACCATTATCTTCTACATCCTGAAGTGACACAGAAGAAGTTGATAGGTTTTACTCACATCGAATTTGGATTTTATTCATTTTATCCAGTGTTTTTCTATTTTGTTTTGTGCGAGGCTAAAAAAAATCGTAGTAAATATAAACAACACGTTTGTGATCACAATTGAGAGTATGTTTATTTAATTATTTCACCCTAATTAAGGCGATAAAGCCACTAAATCGAAGAGTGTTACCGTGAGGAAGAATTTAGTGAAGGGAAGCGAGGAAAGGACAAACAGCAAAAAAATTTAGAAAGCCGGATGTCGATTGATTTTCTGAAGAGTGTAAGTCACAGAGAAGAAGAAATTGGAAGGGGAGAAGAGTTAGAAAAAATCTATTAGAATAGAATTAGTTGTTGCATCAAGCTTGTTTAACAGTAAGATGGTGAGACCTATTTGCCAATCTAGCTGCACGTTTAAATTCTTGGAGTCGACGAACTAGTTTACAGCGTTGATATTTAAATTGTATACTACACCATAAATGATGGTGATGAATAACCTCAATATTACATCCCTGTTCAAAATGTGCAGTTCATAGCTTTCCGCCACTTCCTAGCATTCGTAGTTTTTAGTAAGGTTTTGCCATCACTTCAAGTCTCTCCTGCTATACATTAATACAAGCTTTCAGGTACTTATCACGCTGTTTATTTTCTTTTTTCTTGCCTTCATTATACCCTGTGAGTGTCAAATTTTTCCAAGCACTTTCCTCTGATTCTTAGTATAAGTGTAGTTTTCGTATTTTACACCTCTTGAATCGCATTCTGCCATTAATTTACAGAAGATTTTGATGTAGATCACAGAATACTTCCATTGCCCACTTTGTCTTCAGCATGGATTCTGAGTACCAAAATATCCAAATATTCTTCCCTTATATGTCTCTTTCACGTTATAAGTGTCCTTTTTGCTGCCAATATCTTTAAAACTTAATCATTACCCGCATACTCTCTCAGTAGTATTCTTAGCGTCTTCGAAATTATTCATTTTCTTTTGTTAACCAAATGTACGCGTGCGTCCGGCCTGGTTCAACGTGGTAAAGATACAGCTAGCAAGATTTTGGTGTGCCTTCCTTGGATCAGAATTCACTGCGTGGGCAAGGGGGGGCGCCGTTATAACAGACGACTTGAAGACGAGCTACTGTGTCGAGGACATCAGACGAATTGCGACCCGAGAGCGTCGTCGCACATTAGCTCAATGATGAAAAAAAAAACGTCTTTACGAGTAAAGCTTGAAGGATTTAGCAAAGATCAAACATCATTAAACAGTATGGACTGTCGCTACAGAATCACAAACAAAAACTGTACCAAATAACAGAAGTCATATCACTTGAGGATTACCAACAATGTAAATATTGTTATCACATTTATTTTGAACTAGCAGTACAACCCGGCGTTGCTCGGGTGTAATGAAAGCTTTAAGACTAATCCATCGTCCTGGTGCTCAGACTCTTTGGACGTTGGCACGAAAAACTAAAAAGCAATAGTTGTTTCCAGTTAAAGCGAAACCGTAGACTGAAAGAAAAATGAATGGATGTAAGTCAAATTCTGATTTCCTGGTATCGATATCAAATAAGTCTTTTTCGTCGTAAACTGAATTTTGAAGGCTAAATAAGTCCTCTGAGCCAATGGTATCATAGCCGAGTCTAAAACTACAATCATACCTACTTAGAGCCAAATCCAAAGCAAAAACTAAAATAAAATGGCTGAAAAAATACAGACCTACAGGCAGATAAACAGACACACACAAACATTTTGCCTTATATATATATATATATTATCGATTTTCTGCACTATTGTAAGAACTGCAACATTGAAACTTCTGAATATCCTTTCTTATGTCTTTGTCTATGAATGTATCATATTTGATTAAAATCGGACCACTCCTTCTATAACCCGATTTTTTCTATTATCGATTTTCGATATTTATCGGCGATACCTCGACACAAAACCTAGTTAAGAACACGCGCATTTTCAAGAAAATCGGTTCAGCCGTTTCGAAGTCTATAGGTAACGGGCACACACGCACAGAGATACACACACAGACAAAGTTCCATTTATAAATAAGTTTAGGTAGTAAATAATGAGATAATCAAGATGCTAGCATTCCGCACGAAACTTAATATAAAAGGTTAGAAAGTAAACCCCTCATGAATATTACGAGTGTCATTCAATAAATAAGATGAATTTCTTAATATAGGGGCTTCCAATACAGATAGAGGCTTAATTTTTTTCAACCTAGTCTCCCAGCAGTGTCACACATTTTTCCCATCTGTGCACAAGCTTCCGTATTCCCTCAGCGTAAAAATCTTTGGACTTTCAAACAGTATTAACAATTTTGCCCACTTGTAGACACTTTTTGGCTGAAACATGTGGCACCATACACAGTTGACATTCTACTATGAATTTCAACTGGTTTTGCACCCTTCAGCAACCAAAAACTTGATAACTGATCTCTGTTCAATCTTGGAGCATGCTTCTTGGTCGGCTATCTTTGTTAATCTCCAAAACTCTCAAAGTTTTTTTAGTCTGCAAAAAAAATTAAATCCCTTTGTAAAAGAAGGAAAAGAAAAAAATTAAAAAAGTAAGCTTCTATCTGTATTATAAGTCCTTATACCGAAAAATTCACCTTATTTATTGAATGACCCTCGTAGATAGAGTGATAACAGCTGCTGTGCTTCAGAAACATGTTTCTTTAAAAAACAAAAAGAAAAAAAAACAGGTGTTTTAAGAAAAAATCGGAAATTTTAACCAAAAGAAGCATTTTTATGATAATTTGTGTTCCCGGGCATAACGGTAAACTGCATCCGGTAGCAAGGCCTCTGATTGAGAGGTTGTGAGGAGCCACCTCTTAATTGCTGTTGTTCGAAGGTCCACCCTGACCCGGAGTGGTAGTACCTGTTAGGGTCCCAGCTATGGGCAAATAGTTAACCTCCAAACTGGGGTCAAATCACTTTGAAAGTATAAAAATATACATTTATAGAAATATATACAAAAAATAGACTTTTATAGAAAAATATACATTTTTGAAGAAAGTTATTCTTATCAAAACATTTTTTAATACAAAACTAGAAGACATTTTCAGTTTTCTAAAATAAAAATTAACAAAAACAAATTTGTATTAAAATCTGACTAAATCATCATTCTTACTATAACTGAATTTTAAAAAAATACCTTAAATCCCTCACTTTCTGTCATTAAATAATCCCCTGTGGTTGATATGCCGTTAAACATAAGTTAAACTCAAAGATAATTTTAAAAAATAGATTTCAACTAAATGTAGTCGAAGTTATTGGGTAAATACTAGCGACGATTGGGTCTTCTAGCTCTACATAGCAACCGGTCTAGGAGAAGGAAACTAAATTCAAAACTTGCTTGAATAGGGTTAATAGCAGGACAAACCGGATTATATAGACTTGGGTGGTAACCGGACTAGGATAAGTAAATTCAAACCAGATCAAAATATCCTTAAAGTGTGTATATATGCTGCTTGGACCGCTTGTGAATCTCAATTTCCGCTGGAAATCCTACTGCGTATTTTCACGTCCGAATGAATACAACCGACGCTACGCTTGGTCAGGTATATTTCGGGTACGGTGGGTTCGTTTCCTTGTCCCGCCTCCCCCCATCCCGGGTAAATGCCGCACAGTTATATATACAAGTAACTGAGAGCGGTACTGACTGCTAAGTTAATGTATGACAAATGTTTCCTTGTAAGGAAATGGCTAATATTAACATTCTTCATTTACTTTATGTGCTATGTCCTTTCAGGACATAAAAGATTATTGATTTACACTTCCTTGTAGCTCTTAAAATTTTTCCTCTTGGTTTTAATTCCAAAGCCCACATCGCCATCCACTTGCTCAAACCCAATCATATCGCCCCAGGCAAGACAATTTACTGCCACTGATGCACAGGGGTTTACATAGGAGGAAAGTTATGAGAAAGAGTGTTAGGTTATAGGGGGTATCAGGAAGTGGGTAAGATAAGGCTGAGAATACTAATGAGAGTAGAGTGGATGGAGAAAGGAGCATGAGAGAGAGGATGCAGGTTATTGAAATAGGAAATGACTATTGACTTTACATTTAAATTCTTGGAGATTGTAGCTATCGGGGAATAAAGTAAACGGAAAGGAATTCCACAGACGGGAAGTGCGAGACAAGAAGCTGTGGAGTAGAATTTGCGGTTACATTTTATTGGTTTCACAGGAAAAGGGTGAGACCTAGTTGCTAATCTTGTTGCTCGAAGAAATTCATATATAGAGAACACCAGTGAGCTACGTTCATCGGAGCAGAAGCCGTGAAAGTATTTGTAGAAGAGACACAGGGAAGTCACATTACGCCGGTGAGAAAGTGACTGTATCCGAGCTGCCAAATCGAAATCGATGACATTAGAGATTCTCATGAAGTGTGCCTCACGCTGATTTCCACTATCTCTCTTTCCCTCTATTTTTCCTCTGAGTATTAGACTCTCCAAGCCTTCCTTCCTCATTACGTGTCCAGAAAGTTCAGTTGTCTCTTCCTGATGTCAAATATGTTTCCTTTATCTTTGTTTTCTCTACCAAAACCTCATCTTTGTTCACATGTCCAGTCCATTTTATCCTCAGCATCCTTCTGTAGAACCAGATTCCTGTTGCTAGTCTCTTTTTCATCTTTAATGAGATTGCACGGTATTCGTTGCCATATAAGGAGAAAGATATCATATAGCAGTCCAGTATTTTTCTTTACCTCCATTGAAATCTTCCTGTCTCTTAATACTCTGCTTAGCTTTTAAAATGCTTCTTCGCTATGACAATTACAGTTCTATAAAACCACATATCGGTTTCCTGAACTATCTTCTT
This sequence comes from Ascarosepion bandense, assembly GCA_037127315.1. Classification (NCBI taxonomy): domain Eukaryota; kingdom Metazoa; phylum Mollusca; class Cephalopoda; order Sepiida; family Sepiidae; genus Ascarosepion; species Ascarosepion bandense. The sequence goes on from JBBBDQ010029610.1 coordinate 1,106,199, forward strand.
CATCTGTGAGAGACTTTCAACTATATAGGTCATTGTAAAGAAAATTGATAATAACAATGTGTTTAGAAATTTGTTTTTTGTTTTTCCGTGCTAATACCGTTGGGAAATCCATCTCCCCCCAGCTATAGGTAAAATAGTGCAGACTGTTTCCTGTATCCTTGGTTGACAACCAGTCTAGGAGAAGAAATACTCTAAATTCAAACCAGCTGTCTCTTTAATACTTAGCGGTGGCACAAAAACATCATCAATGCAAAAAGAAACTGGTATCCATTGCAATTTTCTACTTTGAATGTCAGCATGAACCACCGTTATGGGATAGATGGAAGTATTGAACCCAGCGACAACACAAAATGCTTTCACCGAGTAATAATCTTTACACTCGTCCCATGTTGGATTTTTTTAAAAAATTATTAGATGTCTTAGGTGGTCGAAATTACGGAAGCTTTTAGTCGTTACGTGAGTGGCGAATGTAATTAAAAATTTCAAACCAAGTTCTAGTCATACTGATTCATCTCGAGAGGCAGACCGATAGAACATATATTGTGCTGGATCGATTAACTATTTGATATAAGTAGTCAGTGTTAGTTAAAGCGGAAAGCGGATGAGGAGAAATTTTTTTCTAGAAGATATTTTTTGATATCTAAAAAGATTTTAAATGTTAGCATTAACGTAACTTCCGTCCGTTGTTCGCTTGCCCTGGCCTACATAGAAAATGTGTCTATAATCAGCGGCCATACATATTTACTATTATACAGTCCACAAAACAAGGAGATGTGCGTTACGCACAAAACAAGACAACACATGAAAGAAACATACTTACTCGTTTATATGTATTTTTTTCTTCAAATTATACAAAAACGGAATATAATTTTCTTAAAATAAAAAGGAAAGGTTCCATTTTGCGTAGGCATGTAAATATGTTATTATGAATAAATATGTTCGTATATAAACAAATAAAACAGAACTATAACAGCCCATTTAGTTTTTAAAAATGTTTTACATTGTAGGAAGTTTTATATTTTAAATCAACGAAAATGTAAAAAAAAATATATAGATAGATATGTGTATGTACACTTATATATATATCAATGATTACTATGTAAGGATTAAATGTTAAATGTATTTGGGATAATCCCATCGCTTCATTCTAGTTTAATTTTGGTCTTTCGTTTTTTTTTCACTTTAATATTTATTTTTCATTTCGAACAAAATATCTCCGGTCGATTGTCCATATATATATATATATATATAAATATATATATATATATATATATATATATATATATGCAGGCACACATATTGGTAGAAGCAAACATTTGGAAAATACAGATATGAGGTATTTTTTTCCTATAAATTAATAAGTATGCACACGCAACTAAGTGCATACGAATATATCTACTCTGTGGATGTATGTCTGTCTGTCTGTATATCTATTTGTTTATTCATCTATATCTGTCTAATATCTAACTTATATATATATATATATTCTTCATTTGCAAACGAGTTATTACGCGACTTAGGATTCTACCAGGCAATTTGCAAAAACTTTTAATTTTAATACAAATGTGCACTGGTCTACTTTTATTATAACGAAAAACTAAGTAATTAAACAATATATATATATATATATATATATATATATATATATATATATATATATATATCAAACTATCATTTATAATTATTAGCCAACCACGGTTTAAAAAAAAAGATGTATGTCATACTATGTTTATTATTTATTGCTAAGTGAATAATTCTAAGTGAAAATAGAATGGTTCTTTTGTTAATAGTGCACAATAACATGTGCATCCAATGAATTTTTCTGATATCCAGTTTTTGTACTCTCTTCCCCATGCTAGTCTCTTATTGGCTGACCGAAGCAAAGACTTCCTGGCTGCTTTGTAGAATTTTGCAAAGTTATAATAGCAAAGAACCATTCCATTTTCATTTAGAATTATGAACTTGGCAATAAATACTAAAAATAGTATGAAATATATCATTTCTTTTTAAAATAAGTGGGGTAGTCTAATAATTATAGCCGGTAGTGTATATATATATATATATATATATATATATACATTAAAGATGATGGCAGCTAGAAGTCACTATGTCTGGCAACAGTACCCTGCACCATGCCACACAATCTGCAGAAGTCATTCCTGACTGTCAGATAATTTCTACAATCACATTACCCCTTATATCTGGCCACTGTGATTTATTCTGTAATGGAAGAATTTTCGTCTAAATTAGGCAAAAATGAAAATAACACTGTCGTCTCATTTTAACAGAGATATCTACCACAATTACTAAAACTTATCTTGAAATGCAAAAGAGTAAACTTATTCAATAAAAGGTAGATTGGCCTCAACCAGAGCCACCACACGACATAAAAATCTCCTTCATCTCTTCTGGCCAGTCTCGTTAAGTTGGCGAATGCTTCCATAATCCTTATCTTCAGTTCATCAATGGTGTTACAAGTTTTGCTGGTCTCCCGCGCTATTGATCAAATCACGGGTGTACAGGCTGGTGAGTTAGTGGCCAGAAGTAAGGTATAATGTGGTTGTAGAAATTATCTGCAGATTTTGTGGCATGGTGCAGCGTCCTGTTGCCAGACATAGGTTCTTCTAGCTGCCATCATCTTGAAGCAGGGCAGTTCTACTTCCTTAATAGACTTTTTGAAGGCTTCAGGATTGAGTTTGAGGCCCTATGGAAAGATGATTGGAAACATTTTTGCCGTTTCCAAATGCCTGGGGGAGAGAAGTGCATTATGGTGCTTTTTTTCTCATGACAGTGTCCAACTAACCCTACTTTACTCTGAAAAAAAAACGAAAAAACGGACAACGCGCATGCGCAAAATTATAGAAAAATAAAATAACGACAATTTAACAATCGCACCCTGTGTGTTTGTGTGTCTATATATATATAGCAAGATTAATAAAAACATCATTTGAAATGCAGCTGTGTTCTTTTTTGCAAAAATGAATAATCATACTGAGATAAGGCTCAGTGTCTCAAACTCAGTGTCTCAGTGTCTGAATCTCTGCGTTTTTGTGTCTCAGTCTCAGTGTCTGAAACTCAGTGTCCCAGTGTCTCAATCTCGGTATCTCAGTGCTAATGTCTGAATCTCAATCTCAGTGTCTCAGTTTCTCAGTGTCTAAATTTCAGTATCTCAGTTTCAGTGTCTCAATCTCAGTGTTTCCGTGTCTAAGTCTCATTGTCTCAATCTCAGTGTCTAAATCTCAGAGTCTCAGTGTCAGTGTCTCTGTATCAGTATCTCAGTGTCTTAATCTATGTGTCTCAGTGTCTCAGTATCTCAGTCTCAGTGCCTCAGTCTCAGTGTCTGAATCTCAGTATATCAGTGTCTAAGTCTCAGTGTTTCAATCTCAGTGTCTTAGTGTCTAAGTCTCAGTGTTTCAATCTCAGTGTCTTAGTGTCTAAGTCTCAGTGTTTCAATCTCAGTGTCTTAGTGTCTAAAACTCAGTGTTTCAATCTCAGTGTCTTAGTGTCTAAGTCTCAGTGTCTGGATCTCAGTATATCAGTGTCTAAGTCTCAGTGTTTCAATCTCAGTGTCTTAGTGTCTAAGTCTCAGTGTTTCAATCTCAGTGTCTTAGTGTCTAAGTCTCAGTGTTTCAATCTCAGTGTTTTAGTGTCTAAGTCTCAGTGTTTCAATCTCAGTGTCTTAGTGTCTAAGTCTCAGTGTTTCAATCTCAGTGTCTTAGTGTCTAAGTCTCAGTGTTTCAATCTCAGTGTCTTAGTGTCTAAGTCTCAGTGTTTCAATCTCAGTGTCTTAGTGTCTAAGTCT